>WBMV01001087.1:253194-272230 GCA_013396655.1 Campylorhamphus procurvoides | reverse complement strand
CAGAAAGCCAGAAACACCAACCCCTTCCCCCTCTCTCCGCTGCTGGGGGAAGATCGGAACAAAAGACCTGGCCAAAAGTAGATAATATCAGCATATGCATGTCTTTTGTCTCTTTAGTTAAACATCTTTACTGACGCTGGGGTGTTGGCTCCAAGCTATTTGGAAGGAATTCCAGCTTGGGTTTGAAACTGTAACATAGCACAGAGTGTTCCACAAGAAAGCACAACGTATATGGGAAACAGACCTGAATGTGAGAGGAATCACTCACCCATCAAATCCCCACAACTGCCCAGGGTGTGAGCTCAGGACACAGTTTGAATTTTCACTTCCAGCATGAAACCTGGGTTTGTGCTGCAGGTAGAGAGGACAGTAAGAAGGATGCTTTTCTCATCTCTACAAAGTCCCAATGACATCCAGAGGAGTTCAGGATTCAGCTCATTTGTCTGTGTTTAGTACTTTTCCCTGCCTTCATACACATCACCCAGGGCATGGCAGCACCTCTCCATAAAAGTGCTGTTTGTAATAATTACATTAGCTCTGCAATGCAGCTCTACTTGTCTCCAGAATAAATGCTCAGAATGTAATCTTGATCTATTTCTTACTGGCTGGTGATAAGAATGTTGAAACCCTTCTGCTAAATTTGTCTTTAAAATGTTTAGACAAGTAAAGGCACTGTGGCCTAAGCCTGGAGCTCTGGTGTGGAGCCTTGATAAATCCTTTGCCTTCCAGATGCAGAGGTTTGTCTGTGTGGAAGCAGTTACTATTACTTGATAAGAAAATGAAGAACACTCAGAATATATGGCTGCAGCAGCTGTACTTCTGAAAAATGGATTTATCTCACGTGTATCTCTGTTCCATTTTGCTGTGCACCAAGACAGCAGAAAATTCCTATTCTTTCTTCCACCTGTGTGAAGTGCAGGACAAGGGATTTGAGCAGGATGAGTTACCAGCATCTGGATCATGGATCCATCTTTGCCTTGGGGATTAGATGATGTGTTTTGTTTGTACTTCATTTGGATTAGGCAGTTTTAGTACCCTTTTGTTACCTCTAAATGTTCTATGGTCCACCTGACTGCTATCTTGGTCTGGATGATAAATAACCAGATTACACTGGTCAAGTGTTGAAGAGATTAAAGCAAATCAGAGCAATCAATAAATCAATGGTTTCATCTCTTTGCTGAATTTCTTTCTTTCATGAAAGGAAACTCTGCTTTCTCTTTCCAGAAGCATCATCTTTGTCTTCAGAAGGTCCCGTCTGCCAGGGTTTCTCATATTGCAAGGCCTAGATTTTGGCTCCACTAAGCAGCATCCTTTAACATTCCAATTTTTCCTCCTGCGTGTCTTAAACATCCGAGTATTTTTTGTTTTGACTTGTTTACTAGAATCTTTGACATATTTCTGACTCAACAAGCTTATTCTGACAAGTTCCACTGATAATTACCTAAGTTGGATATTTTTAAATAGAGATAGTTTGTACTACATGCAATATGCGTTTCAAAAATTGCTCCTTTTTTTGTTTTAACTTGAAGGTGAGATTAGGAAGCAAAGGATATATGTACTGACTAAGAATTTACAAACAGTAATTATTAGTTTAAGCATTCCCATAATGCGTTTGTCCATTCATGCAGTTTTTCTCTCCAAGGAATTACTTTTGTTCCTCTGATACCTTTGTGACTTTGGTCTTCTATCTACAAATGCTGTTTTCACACAAGTAGCTTCCTAAGCTTGTTTTGAATCTTGCTAAAGAATTGCCTTCCTCAACATCCCAGTGATTTCCATATGGATTCTAGCTTGCTTTGTCATGCATTTGTTGGAGAATAAGAATAATATGCATTTATGAACTTTTAGTGGACTTGAGCGTATTGTTTAATAGCAAGGAGTTTTTAGAGTTCCAAAGGCAATGCTGCTGTGTGGCTGATGGAGGTGAGTGGTGTGTGCAGGCTGTTAACCTCCACATGCCCAGCTTTGCATCCTGCTCTCTCTCCAGGGCTCTATCAGCAATCTCTGTTCTGCTTTGAAGCATCATTCCTTATTCTTGCAATGCTGTCTGTGAAGACAGATGTCACCTGGTGACAGTTGTGTTTCTGGCAGCAGAGCAGCCTCTCCAGTTGTCTACACTTGTTTGCTGCAGAGATTCCACTCCATCAATGTGTGTCTCAGTCCTAATTACTCTGCTATTAAATTGACTTCATATTGTTCAGGAGCTCAGCTTCCTCTTTTCTGAAGTACAAAGGAGTAATTCTGTCTAATAGGAGCATAGTTTAAAACCTTTTTTGGTTAATTTTCTTGATTATCCAGTACCAGTACTGTTTTCTACTGTTTTCTTATGTGTTAGAAATTTGACTAAATGAAGCCCTAAGCAGTTGACTTTGGCCATTGCAATGAGTGCTATAGTCTGCTGAATTGTCCTAGTTCAGCAGGAGGGATCAGTTCTCACTGCGTGAGGGTGATTAAAGCTGTGTATTCTACACCCTCTATTCATTCCCCAAGAACAATGGACCATTTGCAGCAGCTGTCCGGGAAGTCGTTAGCACCTTCACACCCAGCCTGAGGGGGTGTGGGTGCTAATGGGCCATCAACCGTTCAACAATACCCCATGACTCATAGAGTTAATCACCCTTTGTGTGAGTCCCCGCCCTGGGGGAGGGACTGGGTGCTCCCTGAGGGTACATAAATGGGGCTCAGAAGACCTCGAACACACAACTTGTTGGATCCAGAGGAGCAACAGGACCTCAACAGGAGGAAATCACCACTCTCAACTAGACTATGACCATCACTCCCGACCAGACCACAGCCATCATCTGTACCAACAGGTCAGAGAGCTTAGTGCTCAACGGAGTAGGAGGATGGGGACACACACTCAGATCCTGGCATCACTGGATACTGGATGGTGTTCCTCTTTTCCCTTCTCAACTCGACTGTTTTCATCCATGAGCATTCATAACCACCACAAGGATTGCCATGAGGAAAAAAGAGGTGGGAGAAAGCTCTGGTTTCCCTGCCCCCTGCGGACACAGGATTGTTGCTGCTTTGCTTTCCATTTTTCTCTCCTGGGAACCGACCTGGGAACTGCCTGCTACCTCGCCTGAGGGGAGAGCCCAGCCGGCCGGGCGCAACATCGCCACCTGCTGTCCGTGGATATAATCGCATTTCCCCTTTTTTTGGAAGGAGCCAAGAGGACCTTTTAGACTGTTTTGCCTTGTCATTTGGGGGTGGAGGGGTTTGTTGCAGACTGTTGTTGTTTGGTTCTTTTCTGGATATATATAGATGTGTTGTGGTTAAGAACTGTTATCTTTTTCTTTACATACATTTTTTTCCTAATTAAAGTTCTGTTTTCTAAATTTAAAGGAGAGGGATTATTTATTGGCCAACATAGATGTCTTAGTTCTCCCTTGAACTAAGACATGACTTAAAATTAATGTACAATTTCTCATGGTTTCTAGGTTTGGTTTAATCTCACTGAATATGTTTAGAGTATTTTACATCAATATAATAACAATACCCTTGCCTATCTGTTTAGGTTGATTGTAAGCATATTTATTGCACATTTTATGGCAAAAAGACATCATGTGTTATCTGTTTGGGCCAAATATTTTAATTGATGTCAACTTCTCAAACAATTCTATCTGCAAATGAGGAAATCTTGGTTATCTATTAAAACCAAAAGCTTATCTCTGGCAGATGGAAGAATTTGGACTGGGCATGATATAGCTGCTTTTCTCTCCTTGAGTTTGAAATCCTGGTATCTCCCTCCCTTTCCTGAAGACCTGTCTCTCTTCAAATTTAAATTCAACATGCTGCTTTCATGTTTTATGTTCTCTCCAGGTGCATTTTAAGATATCTTTTATGCTTAGAATATATACACACATCTCAGGTACAGATTCTTTCTTTGCTCTGGCACTAAAGCAATTTGTGAGACCACAGGGGCAGAGCTGCCTCTTCTGTGCTCAAGTCCCACTAAATACATTGTGAGAGCTCAAAGAATAAGCCAAGCCATGTGCAAAGACACTCCCTGTTCATGCCACAGAAAGTTTCCACAGGACTCCAGGAAATGTGAAGTTGTGGCTGAATTAATAATGCCACCTATGCCCTCTATGGAACAGAGAAGTCAAAAACTCTAGCAAGGGTTTCCTCTGAGATAGGAGATTTTTTCAGATTTAGTTTCTGAGAAAGACAAGTTAGTAAGCTGTTCTCCCATGTAACACATTTGAACTGTAAGCTACCAGAAGAGGCAAACACATGGCGAGTCTTAATAATGTAAATAGGTTCAAGAGACAAGAGTATGGTGGGATGAACATTCCAGATCATGGAATCCATACAATGCACCTCGTCACAGGTGCTCCCAGTGGGATGTTACCACCACAAGAGGTGCAAGCCTGAAGTGCATGTGGTGGGTTAAGAGTGCAGGATGAAACCTGCTGGCAGTGTCTGTTTGTCCAAGTGCAGGGGATTTAACAGTGATAAATGCTGCTAAACCTCAGCCAGGTGTCAGGGATGTTCCCAGTGGGGAACTAGGGAGGATGGACTGGGTGTGTTACACACTAAAACTGCATTTGTTCACCCAGGGATTGGCTCCATGTATAATTCAAAGTGAGCTCAGCCCAGCAGCTCTGGGTTTGCTCAGCTCTCCCTTCCCCTTCAGTGTCAGCCTGGCAAGGAGGAGTCTGGTCTCCTTTCAGCCTCCACTCCCTGTCCCCAAAGCCCCTCTAGTCATGCTAAAATGATGTGCCAGTCCCTTCTAACTTGTCAGGGTTCCACTTATCCTCCTCCTGCCTTACATTTTTATCAGCACTGACATTGCTGCCAAACCTTATGCACCTTAGGATGAGAATTTATGCAAATTACCAGCAAGTCTATTTTGTACATTTGCTAATAATTTCCATACAAGTGTACAATTTAGTTTAATATGTGCATATTGAGCACTGGGGAAAAACTTGTGAGGGGCTGTTGCTGTCCACTCACAGTGACGTTTCCAAGCCCTCATTTCCTTTTAGATCAGAAAACATTTAATATTTGCCTTTCTCCAGAAGAAAGGATATTCCACTTGGCACAGCAGAAACAGAAGTGTTTTTGGTATTAGGCAAGAGAGGGGAGGATCAGAACCTGTGCTCATTGCTCCAGTCCAGCTCATCTCCCTTTTTGCTCTTTGCTTAAGTCTTTTCATTTATTTATCATATTCCTGTAAAGAGCAACTTTGTGTTTTTGTGTTTTGAATGTAGAAAAATAATAAGGAAAATAAATATATAATGTTTTTGTTTGATTGGACACTCTGAACTTGTAAAGAAAAGGAACACTAAATTTTTCAAATGCTTGAAATAGATTAAATATCATTTTGCTGCCCCCTCAGTTACTTAGGTCTTGGTTTTCAGCCTGTGAAACTTCACAGCTGCCTTCAGGAAAGTGAAAGTTTCCAAAATCTGCTTTTGTTCATCATTTGTTGTCACTATTTGCATGAGTAATTTGGTAATTTAAGTGGCTGAAGTGGTGAGAGTGGGAACACACATTTTCCATTAAAGTTTTTGTATTTTTATGATTCAAGACCGTTATGAATTTTTATTTTTTCTTAAGCACAATAATAACACAGTCATTATCCCAAATAAGCCTCAACTATGAAACATAATGTGCTGTGGAAGATGCATAATTTGAAGTAAGCCTACAAAATTTATAACTTTTTTTGGAATTTGTTTGTCTGTAATGGTGAAATGCTGTGTGGGTGTAAATAGATCTGCTATGGCTGGGATTTGTGTTTGCATTTCTATTAATACAGATGTAGGGTCTTTTCCTGAATCAAATACACGTATATTTAATTCCCTTCAGAGATGGGCATTGTCCTGCTAAAAAATTATCCTAACAGGAAAATTTCAGTATAAATAGGGAATCTGTGTAATATGGAATTCCCTTTGGAAAACATAGTCTGGTTTATATTGACTTTGATTCAGAGACTAAACTACATTTAAATATTTTATAGCTATACTGCCTTAAAGTGGGTTATAAATAATTCACTCAATAGCTGAACAGATGTCTCTGTGGAGTGCAAACTCTATATCTTAATGAGTATATTTAACAGAGTAAAATAAACTTCCAAGCTTTTGGTTATTGGAAAACAGATTACATCTACAGATGATATGCTGCTTAGTAGAGGAGGAACAGATAAACTAGAGATAAAAGCAACAGGGAGTGCCTGGACCCTTTGTTGAAATTATTTTTGAGAAACTGCATTTAAAAAAAAAATATGTCCTGGGTTTTAAGTCAGGAATGGTTTCCTCAAAAACAATTCTACAAAACAGAACTTTGGCCTTTTTATTGCAAATGTATCAGCCAGAAAGAGACTGTGAGTGTGATATGATGGTGCTCCTAAGTCAGCAATTTCACAGAAGTGCTCTTTGGTACCCAGCAGGGATTCAGAAAAGGCATAACTCGAGTTATTCCTGGTTTCCAGGGTTGTTGGGGATCTTTTGCTGTGTCAGTTATCTCTATTTGAACTGAGGCGTTAAATCCTTTCTCTTGTGTTAAGGCTGCAGATCT
Organism: Campylorhamphus procurvoides; assembly: GCA_013396655.1. Taxonomy (NCBI): domain Eukaryota; kingdom Metazoa; phylum Chordata; class Aves; order Passeriformes; family Dendrocolaptidae; genus Campylorhamphus; species Campylorhamphus procurvoides. The sequence goes on along the minus strand of WBMV01001087.1, from coordinate 265,705 downwards.
GCACATAGTTGTATCAAGTAAGAATTCCAGATCACATAAGTCTTTTCCCACTATAAAGTTCTTGAAGCTGTTTTTAACAGACAATTAAAATGTTAAAAAAGCATTTTCAAAAAGTCTTACCGTATAAGTGTGTGCATATATATCATCAAACAGTGCATAATCAAATATTTCTATGAACTTCTCAAACAGTTTTTGACAATTAGAAGAAATCTCAAAATGTAATTCCAAACAGAAATCTGGATTTTGAGCAAGATCTAGTCCCTACCAGCTGTATGTGTATTTTTGAGCAGCATCTCTGAGCAGACATCCAACAAACCCCCCAAAAATCAGCCCCAGAACAAGGTGGTTCACAGAGGAGGAGAAATCCTGTCTTAATGATAGTAAATAAGAAAGGCAGAAGGTTCTGAAAAGTTATCCAGTAAAAGCATTGCTTTTGTGCCCTCCTTTTTAAATGCTCTCCTTTTTTAGGCTCAAATGAAATCCTAGTTCAGCCAAGTGGAGGTTCAGCACTGTCCTCTGTGTCCAGACCTGGTCTGTACACTGGTATTTCCTGCTGGATCAATCAGAACCCTCAGGAAATGCCAATCTTCTCAATACAGGGGTGTTATAACAGGAAGCATATTGGAAAGCTTGTGGGATCAAAGCCAACCCCCTACGCAGAGCTGTTAATGTTCTTTTATTATCAATTTCTGCAGCCTGTGCCAGAATGCTCTGCCTCATCCCCTGGCTTAGTTTTCACAATTGCTGCTTGCAGTGTGGGGGATTTTAAAATGTATGGACCTAATTCATTCCCCTTTTCTCCCTGTATGGAGCAGACATAATTTGAGGAAGCTGTACTCAAATATGAGCTCTGTAGTTTTTTTCCAAGTTCTGTCAGGAGTATGGACCCAGCAGTATCCCAGGCATGAGAGGTGCTTGGAGGAACACATTCTGTGTCTGTCCAGGCTGGACCAGACATGCAAGTCCCTTCTTTTAAGCAACACGTGATATTAACCATCATGTGCACTTGTTCAACCTGATGCTGGAAATGCTGCAGTTTGGGTTCATGGAGTGTCCATGGAAGGGGCTGGAGCAGCAGGAGGGGCTGAGGGAGCTGGGGGGGCTCAGCCTGGAGAAAAGGAGGCTCAGGGGGGACCTTCTGGCTCTGCAAGTCCCTGCCAGGAGGGGGGAGCAAGATGGGAATTGGGCTCTACTCCCAAGGAATAGGGACAGGAGGAGAGGGAACGGGCTCAGGCTGGGACAGGGCAGGGGCAGGGGGGACAGCAGGAGGGATTTGTGCCTGGAAAGGGTGGTCAGGCCTTGGAAGGGGCTGCCCAGGGCGGTTTGGGGTCACCAGCCCTGGAGGCGCCCCAGGCAGGACTGGCACTCAGTGCTCTGGGCTGTGGGACAAAGTGGGCATCAGGCACAGGGTGGGCTCCATGGGCTGGGAGGACTTTTCCAAACTCAGGGATTCTGGGATTCTGTAATTCTGTGCTTACACAACAGTTGCTTCAATGTTTAGGACAAAATTGCTCTGTAATCCAAATGCACACTCAAAAATGTGCATCTCTATGAGATGCTCTGGAATTCACTCTGAGTAGGTGCACCTCTGAACTTCACACGTAACTTCTGTTGTTAGTATTGCATTTGACAACTTTCCCCTTCTATTAGCAACATTCTCCAATGCATTGTTACATCATGAACATTGGTTCTGTATTTTGGAAGCTTTTGCTTGTTCCTAGTAATGCAAAGTATCATTGATATTTTGCCAATTCATTTTGAACTGGTAACTTTTGAAAAGTTAAACTTGTGAAAGCAGTCAGGCAAATTTCTCTTTTCACTTAAATAAATGATTCATCTATTTTTTAATTAAGGGCATTGCTTTTAAAGTAGCATAAGCTACAAGTTATTAAGTGAGAAATGTGAAATTATATTATCCATATGTGAACTATTGAAAGAACAAGTTATAGTAACTCTTCTCTCACTTTTAGAGACAACATAAATGATGGAAAGACTTCACAGCTTCTGTTAAGGGTTTCTGTATTAAGCATTTTTAGTTTTAATTGTATTTCTTTGGAATGTATTTCACAAAATTTCTTCTTGTCACTAATTGACTTGGAGGACAAGGCTGTCATTATTTGCACTAAGATTAATTTTTGTTTTCATGAACCCTTAAGCAGCATTACCTTGAGCACTGCCCCTGCTCTCTCCCTCTCTGCCCCTCCACAGCAAGGGCATTAGGGCAGGTCTAGGGTGCTGATGGGGCTTGTAGTATAATCAGAATGCTGAAAACTCTGTTTTTTGACTAATTAAGCAGCAGTAGCACTAGGGCTTTCTCCTGGCTGATGAAACAACGTGCTGTGATTCCAGGGAAATGCCCTTGAAACTAGCTCTGTGAGGCAAGGGCCACATCTCAGTGTGGGCATCCACAGCGGGGTTTGGGATGCTGCAGGCAGCAATTACCAGGACAGTCCTTCTGCTCTTCTCAAACTGTTTGTTAGCCCATGGATTTCTCTGTCCCCATGTCCTCCCCTCCCAGACAGAGACACATCTCCTTAACATCTGGGGTGAACCTGGAAATCAAGGTTTGCCTTCTCCTGCAGGCAGTTTATCCCAGTGGGATGGCTTTAACTTCCACTTCAACACCGAATTCCCAGGGTCAGCAGGCAGCAGTAGTTTCACACATGGATGGCACACAGAAGCCTGGTGGGCATCCCTTGGTGAATGACACCACAAAGGGTTTCTGTGAGGATGCATCACCACAAACAACACTGAGACACCCTGGATACAGAGGAGGGTGATTTGGCACCCATCCTACTTGTATCTTTGGTATCTGGGTGGCTATACCTGTTTGCCAGCTTTGACTCTCCACCTGTTTGTCTTCCTGGAGCAGCTTGAAGCTCCTGGCAATATTTACCAGTGTCCAGCAAGCAGCATTTATTACTTTGTCATGTGGGGTGAGAATAGCTGGCAGAAATCTGTGAAATAATTGGCATGCAAATAAAATACTTCAGATTATTATCCCAGCTGAGCTGTTCCCCAAATAAGTGCCAAACTAATTTATATGTGTGGCAATATCAGTGCTATCGAAGACAGCACTTCACAATTTTCCCCTTTTTTATATTCCCCCTTTTTTAAGTCTAAAATGTTGATTATGAGATTTTCCTTTACAGAAACAGAGTAAGACAAAGTTCCTGCACTAGAGATTTTATAGGTAAGATGGATAGTAAAAAAAAAAAAGGCATTAAAAAGATAAATGTATCCTTTACAAAAACTCCAAACAAACAAAATAACCACAGAAAACAACAGAAATCACTTCTCACCTGTATTTTATATTTTGTATTTTATATTCTCATCTGTATTTTGATACTTTTGATGTTTTTTTAATTGGCAATGTTTTTTGGAAACCTCAAAGTACTTTAGAATGAGCATAAATTATTTAAAAACCATTTTGTAAAGAAGAATTAGCCCATCTATGTCTTTGTGTGGGTAGAGATGAAAAGTTCATACCTTTACTCAACTGTGGTGGTTTGACACTGGATAAACACCTGGTGTCCAGCAAAACTCTTTCAAGGCCTTTTCCCTCCTCCTTTCGCCTTTTAGAGGGAAGAGAAAAAATCAGCTAGGAATTTATGGCTAGAGATAACAACTGAAAGAGGAGCTTTGATTAATACCACAGGCAAAGCAGAACTTAGGATAAAGCTTAAATTTATTACTAATAAACTAAACATAAGAAATAGAAACAGGTTAGAAACACCTTCCCACCATCACCCCTCGGTCTGTCCATGCCCCCTCCTTCCCCCAGTGGTGTGGGGGACAGGGAAAAGGAAGGTTTACAGTCAGTTGTTGTTGGGTCAGCCATTCACAGATGTAAGTCCAGAACTTAAGCAGCAGTTCTGTCTCAGGGGGCTTTCCTGTGGGCTGCAAAGGGGACAGGTTGCTTCACCACGGTCGTCACCACGGTCACAGGGGAATCACAACTCTGAGTCCTTCCCCTGCGTTCTGTGGGGTCCCCCCCATGAGAGAGATCCTCTGCTCTCTCGTGGGTCATTCCATGAGGTGCAGTCTCTCATGAAAAGCTGACTGTACCTGCTAAGCATGGGTTTCTTCCTCCATGGGTCTCGGCTGCAAATCTTTGCAGGACCTCCTCTCCACCTTGGGGCCTCCCACGAGGTAACAGCTTCTTTCATGCCTCCCCCTGCTCTGACATGGGGGGTCTTTGCACCCCGATGGATCCCATGGGCTTCGAGGGGACAACTTGTAATCACCTTGGTCATCACCACGTATTCAGGGAATAATAGTTTGAAGTCCTCTCCCTGATCCATGGGGTCCTTCCCTCTCCTTCTTTTCTCCTCCTTCACTGACCTTGATGTCTGTGTTGTGATGATGTTAATCCATGGCTGCCAATTTCTAACTGCACAACAACTTTTTAAATATGTTTTCATGCAGGGGTGTAACTTTATGGTTCAAAAGCAGGAAGTTTTCCTTGGAGCTGCCCCTCATTGGCCCTGCTCTGTAGGATGGAGGGAAACTTCCAGAGGCTTCCAACAGAAGCCGATCTTCCTCTTATTAAAAAAAACCCCAAAACCTTAATCAGAGAAATCCATGACATGAACAAAAATGGACATAAACATTTCTTTCATATAATGAATAAAAATCCAGAGATGCTTTCAAAATCAGTACCTGGTCTTGACTACATTTCCTAAAGTCAGGATAAGGAAAGATTTCTTCTTTTACTCAGGTCTCCTTTTCAAAAAATACAGAAAAAAGTGGTGTTTACATGGGGCTTTTTTGTTCATTTGCTTTGATTGTGGTGGAAGGAAGTTTGTTCCAGTTCAGAATCCAAACTGAACATCAAATAGAAATACATTCATAAATTATATGAACTATATTCCTACTTTCACTGTGTACCAAGTCTTCACTCTGCCTGCAGTGTGAACATTTCAGCATTTTGCTAATGCATTATAGCTGGAACTTGAACCTAAACAATCTCCTTTCATTTTCACAGCTGAATTTGGTGCAAATAATAAAATTGTACAAATGATGAAAAGCAATTAAGGCTATTATCTTAATAACATGTGCACACATGAATAGCTCCATCAGACACAAAGGAGCTAATTTACTGCTTGAATGTCTTAGCTATTTAACATGCTTTCAGTGTTAATAACTTAAGATGGAATATTGAAGTAAATGTTTTAGGCTTCGCACGGGGTTTTAGACAGCACAGTGCTGTTGTTTCATCTGACCTCATTTATGGTGGGCTCTGTGGATGAACACACAGAGCTTTTCGGGAATGCAAGAAACAACCACTTAAATTGCAAGGTGTGGGCAAATCTGTTGTATCCATGCAAAGAATGGACTAAGCTACAAACTAGGTGGATATAAAGGAGTAACTAAAATACCTGCCTTTTTACCTAGTGTGTGTTAAAAGAGTGGAGGTGAGAGCCAGTTTGGGACCACAGGGTTCCTTTCTTTTTGAACTACCTACCTTCTATCCCAGTATTTCTCTTTCTTTGTAGGAAGAGAGGAGAGAAAACAATTAAGCTGCTTGCTGAGTGAGTGTTCACTGTGCACTGCAGTTACACATTGAGCTAACAAGCCTCAAAGGATGTGAGCAAACACTGCTTTAAAGGTGCTGAATGTTTATGTCAGTGTAAGAAAACAGATAGCAACCTCAAGGTTTTCTTGCTAATATTTTCAGTCTTGCAAACAAAAGTCGATTAAAGAGGGTTCCTAAAGCACACAGAGCAGTTTCTTAGATTCTTACTTATTTTTAAGCTTCTGGTCCTAAGAAAACACTGTCCTCAGTAAAGATACCTGGTCAGGGAATGTGTAAAAAAACCTAAAAATATTGTTTTCCTTCTTATTTTTTTTCCTGAATGACAGAGAGAAGACAAGGAAATAACTTCTTTTCCTTTGCTTGTGCTTACTTGATGCTGCCTGTGCAGTCTATCGTGTGTAGGAGACAGCCGTGGCTCCTCCTGAATTCTTTCTCACCACTTGCTTTCACAAGGGGCCCAGCAGCTGTTCCATAAATGCTCTGGTCTTTATTTGTGTCCCTGACTGTGACGTGCTCGTGACAAAGCAGGAGGCTCTGGGTCATAGGGGGAAAAGTCTAGCTGGGATTCTCTCTCTTCTTGCAGAAGTGCTCAGAGGAAAGGCTGGCAGGTGGATACCTGGGAGAGGAGGGATGATTCTGGAGGAAGAGAAACTGATCTCAGGGTTTCTAATGCTAGGGACTCTTTTTTTTTTATATCACTGGTGTTTTCCTGACTTGACAGTTTGCAAACAATCCCCCCAGACAAGAAACCTCCACAGTGTACTGGGTTGAGTCTTGCAAAACAAAGATCTACCTTTTGCACAATGAAAGAAAAAAAAGGTCAAATAAAAGGCAGGATTTTCTACACACCCGTCTCTTATTTTCAAGACCAGTGTTGTAAAAGCCAAATTAGAAATGAAGTATCTGTAACAGGACAGACAAAACTACTATAAATTTGCAAGGTCTTTTGGTGAGTGTCAGCCAAGATCATACATGTGATTATTGCTTGTTTTTCAGTGCTGTAAATATTGCATTGAAGTTCCTTTGACAATCCAGAGAGACTCCAATAGTACACTCAGCTTTGTGGCATCAGTATAAGGACTGCATTGAAAAATGGGCCAAAATGTCTTCCATAGAGAACAGAATTCCATAGGAAAAGTTTTAGATCCTGGTGAAGCCATAAGGAACTGAGTTTATTCTGTCTCTGTATAATTGCAGACAGATAGAATTGAAGACTTAAATACCTGTCTAGATAAAAATAGTAATTGCTTTTACTAGCCAAGTAAGAAAGTTCCTTTGCACTACAAGAAACCAGATAAAACAAATCCCTAATTTGAGACGGAGCAGAAACCAGCTGGTATTTAGGAATTTAAAAAAGATATTTTTGATCACAAAAGTTAAGATGAGAAAACAAGGCAACTACCACAAAAAAAAAAATCTAGACCTTCTGTTTTCAGACTATTAGTGCCCACTAGTTCTTTTTTCTTGTCACACTCATATTCCAAGTAAAAGAAGGGACTTATGGCCTTAACATCTTTGTATTTCACTGCCGGAAGGGGCAAGAAAAGCAAAAGGAATGTTCTAAATTCTCTGCCCTTTCTCCTAGATGTAAAAGCATAATTGCAGAAAAGTGGTTTCTTACACGTGGTATTTTAGTCAAAGTCTGTTCAGCATGGAAGGGAAATTTGTGCTGGCAGGAACTGCACTTACCCACCAGGGACAGGGAAAAGTGCTTTTTACCTGAGAAAATCAGTTCACACTGTACTTGTCTGAGAGTTCAGCTTGTGTGGCTGTTGATTTGGGGGTAGAATATCTATAGAGGAATTTATATACTTATATATATAGACCCATTTTTGTTTCCATGTCCTACCAAGCCTTTGGTCTCTTTATTTCCCTGGTATAGACCCAGCTCAGGTAATGCTGAGAGTTGAGTCTCACCAGCAGAGGAGTTAACAAGGTTTAGTGCCAGGCTGTGATTCTGGTCAGTACCAGTAATGCCAGGCAAGCAAGAGGGAACAGGACTGGCCATGGCCTTTCAGGGCTGAAATTGCTGAGACACTGGAACTGAGAGGTGGAACTAGTGCTGTCCAGGGCAGGGAAATTGCAAGAGAGGAGAGAAAAAAAAGCTGGAGCTGTAATTCTGGAACTGGAATTCCTGTGAGATCTAGTCATCTATGGAATTTTGTGCCCATCTGTGTGTTAAATACTATTATTAATAAGAGTATTTAACATTTATTCATGTACTGCTGTCAAAATACTGTCTCAGAAGTTATCTGAAATTATTCACTGGGTCATGAAGTATCACTGAGATTATCCTAAATATCTGTTCTCTGGTAATTTTACTTTTTAATTTAGCATGAGGATTTTACACCACGCTGCACATCATGCAACCCTGCAGATATAAAACATATTTTATGTGTAGTTATAGACAGTTAATAGTATATTCTAGATGCAATATAGAATGTAAAAAGATACTAAGAAAGCTTCTAAGTGCCTCAGATTTTACTGCTTAAAAACCCATCTCCTGCCCCCTGTGATTTTATTGCAGACAGTAACATGGTCTGTCACTGTCATTAAAAAGGCTTGAGAGAGAAAAGGCCCCTAAGTTTGCTGCAGAAGAGCCCAGAGCACTGAGTTCTGCTGTTCTGGAGTCACACTGCTTCTACTCTTCAACTTTGAGACCAAGTGCTGCTGGCACATGAATTAGCCTGTAATAAAGCTAAGAACAGCTTACCCCCAGTCTCTTCCCACTGAAAAGTGTAGATTCGTGTCTAAGAGTCATATAATTGTAGGCTATAAATTGTGTGGGGAAAGAGGAACATATTTTGGCATTCAATTAACTGTAGTTTTATGCCAAAAAAGCTCCTGTCAGATGGATGCCAGTGAGACAGTCCTGTTAGGGGCTGCATCTTTAATTAATACATGATTTTCTCTTCACTATAGACACTCTTAAAAGATTGTCTGAAAGGGTGGAATGTCAGTGCAAAACTTGAAGTTGATCAATTTCTCCCATTTCATTTAAGGGAAAGATTCTGAACCCCAGCTGAGTACAGAGTGACTTACCCTACTTTCTACAGGAGTAAGAAACTGCAACGTTGTAAAACCAAATTCTCATACTTGCTTTAAATTTTAAAAGTCAATACAAATACACTTTGCAGACTCCTAAGACTGTTATTCCCCCAGTAGCACTTTTAGAAGTAGCATTCCCTTGATGAAATGTGCATGGCTGGTCTATGGCTGTGAAAGCAGGGGGTTTTAGGACAGCTATAACAGCAAAAGTTACTGTTATGGGTGCATGATTTTACAGCTTTGAGTCAGGTTAGGATGTCAAGCAGCTTCACACCATCTGCTTGGTGATGCTGCTGTGGAAGGCAAGGCTTGGTTAGGCTGGGACAGTACCAGTAGTTCCCTCAAAATCCTAAATCCCCAAATAGAGAAAGTGTGGTACTCTGTCCTTGGAAAACATTAAAATATTTTAGGAAATGTACTAGGAACCACAGGTCAGCACTCATAAATACACAGATAATCAGTGAAAACACACCCAAACAGGGCTGACAGAGCAGGGTGAGGCTGTGACAGTGATGGTGCAGTGGCACATGGGCTGGACAGGGATCAGCCTGTCACTGTCCACAGTTCTCCAGGGAGCTGGTGCTGAGCTGTAACCTGGCAACAGGCATAGAGAAATTCATAGTTGTTGGGAGGATGGTGGAGAAACAAAGCATGAAACACGTGTGATCATAGGCCCTCATTGCAGGACTGTTTGCAGTGTCTTGCACAGTGGTGACCAGCCACTCACAGAGGGTGGAGATGGCTCTGGTGCTCTAGAGGAGATGAGGAGTCACCTGAAGGACAGGCTGAGGGTCTTGTTTGACATACAAGTCTCAGTGGGACATGGGAACAGCCAGCCCCCACAGGAATAAATTCCTAAAGCCACGTTTGGGAATGAATCCCATTCCAGTGTCTTAGACTTATTCCCAAACAGGTTGAACTTCTCTGATTTGTTATGTGCTCCATAATATAACTGGCTTTGCTGCTGGAACTCACTGCCCAGGACCGTGCTCATCTTGTCTGCTGTTTGAGAAGAGCTGTGATGCTGCAGACACCCAGAGCAGAGCCTGCCACCATCTGGGCCTTCTATCCCAATGGAATATTGACTGGAGCTTTATCTGGGTTCTTGGCTTATTGATTTGGACTATTTTGGCTTCTGAGGTAATATTGTCCTTTTTTTTCTAGTTGTGTTCCAGGCTTCTTTCAGTAGAAATTGTGGAGGTGTGACTGAGTTCTGTTCTGAAGGACTGGAAATCCTGGGGTAATTCAGGGCAAAGCACACCGAGGATCTTTGGGCTGCAGGCTGGGATGGGGAAGGAGTAGGAGAAGGAAGAAGTGAGAGGGGGGAGTTTGAACTGAGATGAAGGGAATGCATTTTGGAAGATCTAGAGAGAATGCAAAGCCCACAGGTTCCTGGTGTGCTGCTGAGGAACCACCACTGGTTTCCAGAGAGCTGGAAGAATTTCAAAATAGGAAGATTTGAATTACTAAATACATAAAGAAAAGGGATCTATAAAAAAAACCCTTTATTCTTTTTTATAGCTACTAAGATCATAAAATGCAAGGTTTCTACTGGAATTAGTGCTTTTTAGTTCAAATTTGAATAATTTTCACTTTGGATAGATCAGGGTGAGAACACTATTACTTCAATTGCTGGAAAGGTGATACAATAAATAATCTTGGAAACTATTTCACAATGTATGAAGGATGAGAAAGTGATGTTTAGTTAATTTTTTTTTGTTCAACAATTAATTTTCAATCTTTTTTGTTCTGTGAAATCCTAAAAAATTCAGTAGCAGGCTCAGTAGGGCAAATGTACTGCTGGGAATAAACTGCTTTTATAGTTTCCCTTTGCAGGTCCCTTTACAATCTGCATATTCTCAGATTGATCTGTGGATCCTCATTTGAAAGGCAAAGAAAATAACCTCTTTCAGAGCAGGGATTTCAGACACACTGCTTTCTGCAGAAGACAGATTCTTGCCCTCCTTAGTGTCTGCATGGTCTTGGAGAATATTAACTTTAGGAGCCAAGGTCCTGGGTGAAATCCTGTAAGCATTTAATCTTCATTTCAACAGCTGAGCTGAGTTGCGTAATCACTTGTAACAAATTACCCACAAAATACCTTGGATTTACTCTCTAGAGCCCTAATACTCAAACAATGAGTTCATAAATTTCAGCTTGTAGGCATATTCTCCTGACAAACCTTTTATAAATAAAGGGGTTTAGAAGCTTTACATGAATATTCATAATAAAAAAATATGCTGTATAAATAGTGCAAACTTCATTTCAGTGAATTCTTCCTGAAATACAGGACTGGTTTGGGATGGAATAAAGCCAGTGCTTTAGGAAAGATGTATAAGCATCATAGAGTACCAACTCAGAGCTGCTGCTTCTTGATAAGGGCAGTGCAGCTTCTGGAGGATGTCGCTTTGTGGTTATTTGGGTTTTTTGTCTAGTTTGGTTTTCCTCTCTATCAGCTTTGCCTCATCTGTTACAAAAATCCAGGTAAATGAGGAGATGAAACCAACACTGAACACCTCCCTTGAGGTATTAAATAATTTCCCAAATGACAGAGCCTCAAAACTCCAGGTGATTTTGTACTTCACAGGGTAGGATTCATCAAATTTCATTAATGAATATTTACCAATATAGTAAATATTAATATATTATTTATCGATATAATTTATTTCTTAACAATACTAAATTTTTCAGTGTAATCACTGCATTTTTTTTCTCTTTTCTCAAGTGAAATAACCTTACTTTTCCTTACCCTGCAGTCTTCTGATTTGCTCCTCGTTTTCTCCATTGAGTTATTAATAAATATTCTAATACCAAGTGCCCTGGTGTCTGAACTCTCCATTAAGCTCTCCCACTCTGAGGATAATCAGTTCTCTAATCCTTTGTTTCCTATTGCTTCATCAGTCATTCTGAAATCTCTGAAAACATCAAATAACTTGCCATGACATTTTCCAGAACAGAAATGGAGAGGTTTTTCCTCCTCCTCCTCACTTTATTAAGAGTGTAAGGATAAATTTGGATGTTCTCTAGGATAGTCTGTGTGAGCAGGCACCACCTGGGTGATCTTCCTGTCTGCACCAGGAGCATCTGAGAAGATGCCCTGGTGTTAAATGTGCTCTCTGGCTTGGTCCAGATCCTAAAAATTCCCAACTTCTCATCAACATAAGTGTCTTTACAGAAGAGAAATCCCCAGCCTGAGTCTTGCCCATGATGATTTGGATTTTGTGCTGGTTTTTTTTCACTCTTACCTGTCTCTAAGTTGGCTGCTGACTTCTGAAGGCATGTCCAGAAGGGCAACAAGGCTCGAGAAGATCTGGAGAACATGTCTTTTGAGAACCCACTTGGGGAGCTGGGGTTCTTTAGCATAGAGGAAAGAAGACTTGGGGGAACTTCATGGCTCTCCCTGACAGGAGGGGGTACGAGGTGGGGTTGGTCTCACTGGCCCAACAAGCAGTGAGAGGACCAGAGGAAATTACATTAAACTGAGACAGAGGAGAGTCAGATTGGATATTGGAGAAACTTCTCTTCACTGTGTGGGTGGTCAGGCATTGGAATAGGTTGCCCATGGAGGTGATGGAGTCACCATCCCTGGAAGTGTTGGAATTGTCTGGATGTGGTGCTGGGTGATGTGGTTTAGGGGTTATAGTTGCAGTGCCATCAAACTTTTACTACTATTCCTACATCTCTCAATGAGTATCAGTTATTTAGATCAGAAAATAAAAAGGATTTCTAATAGATGTTTGCAGTATAACAATATAAACACCTCTACCCTGCACATGATATTAATGTAACTACTTTTTCATCATTATCCTCCTTTCATATATCATGGCTAGGCTTCGTGAATGAAGATTTGCAAGGGCTCTACCCACCCTTGCTACAAGCATGCTGGTGGCTAAAAAGGCCAGTGTGAGATAGGCAAGTCCCATT
>WBMV01001087.1:67468-250778 GCA_013396655.1 Campylorhamphus procurvoides | reverse complement strand
AAGTCCTCAGGACGTAGGTTTGGTTAGAGTGTCCTTCTCTTAGATGGATGGCCTTACAGGGCTAAGCGAACTCCATCTGCCCGGCTTTGGACGTTTAGTTGTCCTTCTCCTAGGATGGTTGCTGGGGAGCTAGCGAGCCCATCCTGCCCCTAGACACACTTTTTCTGACCCTTCAGTTGAGACCTGACTAGCATGGCAGACCCTACAGGAGGCATGTACCACCACCAGCACAGCTCACAACTTCAAGGGCATGCAAGCTTCTCCCCCTCTTCAAGGGGGTGTCCATGGAGAAGGGTATGTGGTATATTAAAAAAAAATAATAAAAAATATATATATTTTTCTGTAGAGGCAAGGTCTGTAGGACCAACTGTTGTGAAGTTCCTCTCTTTGTTGGCAAAAACAATGTGATTTTAACAGAAATCGGGGGAGCCCAATGAGGTCAGTACTTCGAGGTCATTTTCACAGATGTACTTTTTATGCCATTTGCAGGGAAGGAATAACACTGTTTATACAGGGAGTCCAGGGAGCTCTGCACACCTCTGGATTTTAGCAATAAAAAGCTCTATCCTTCTGTGGCTTCTAAAAGCGTGACCAGAAAGAAGTCAATTGTGGTGTCATAGTTAGAACTGTTAAAATAGGTTTAATCATCATAATCTGCAGCAGAAGCTTTTTTATTGACCTGTCTGCACATAAAGCTGGCTATGTATTTTGATGTAATGTTGTAATTTCATTCTATTGAATCAAGTATGTATGGGTCACTGGCAAACAACAAACCCAAAATCTTTGAGTGCACAGTAAGCAAGAGGAAAGCTGAGTAATGTGGTTTGACAGGTTTCCTTACCTGCCCATCAGCTCCTTTGCCCCGTGTTATCACAGCTGCCTGTACATCAAACAGCTTGAAGGACTGACGTGTATCAGAAATATTTGGGGAAATTATTCGCCTTGACATCTTTGGGATGTCAAGGAAACTTGGCACAGCTGCTGTGGAGCCTGAAAACATGAGGAAGTGAGATTCTGCTGGTTGGAAAACTCCGAGGAAAAGAACTCAGCCTGGGAGATGACAAGATGGGTCTGCGCTTATTTGTCATCTGTCAGGGCCGTAATCTTGGTTTATGTATAGAATCTGTTAATTAGAGCTGTAATGAACTGCTCAGTTCACTGTGTTCATGCACTAGCTTGCAGACTTAGGGACAAAAGCCAGTGCCTGAATACCCAGGGGGCTAATTAAGTACACAGTGTTTCAAGTAATTAACATTCTACTCAGATGTTTCCAGTGACAGTAAGTGTATTGTGCTGTCACTGCCCTGCCCTCGGGCGTTCTCAGGCCAGGTTTTTTAAACACTTATTCTGTAATCTGTTTTATCACTTAACCCACACAAATGTCAGGGATTCTTTAATAAGTTTGAAAAGCAAATCCCTGGAAAGACTTTTTCTTCCCAAACAAATCATTGCTGTGATTCTATGACCCACACTGTGATCCTTAAAGTCATTTATTTGTGTATCAATTTAAACTAAAAAGACCTATTTTTTTTTTGCAAAGGATTCATGCTAGGCTTGTGTACTACTCATTGGGTTATGTTGTCTGTGTAGATTAAAGGACCAGATAAACATCTTTTGGCATATTGACAAATGTTCTTTTGATCTTCCACCTTTGCAAGTGGTGTAATTAATATTCCAACAGGGAAAATGCCACTTATGAAAAGCAATTAGCTAAAAAATGCCAGAACTCCTGCCCTTTGGTAAGTCAAATAACATTTGGAAACATGTCTTTGGCTTTTCTTGTCATTTGACTGTCACTGATGATGATGTCACCTGTCTGAGATGAAAATGAGGAGCTATACTACCATCTCAGCATCTGCTTGCAAACTGAGCTATGAACTTCAGTAAAATGTGGCAGTGAAAAATAGGTATGTCCTTTTTAAACAAGCAGTGGGTTGGAGGAATTTCTAATCTGGAAGCACAGATCAGATCAATTTGTAAGGAAGTGTCCAAAATAAAAATAATAATTCAGTGGCAAGTATTCAGTAACAAGATTTCATTTTCAGGAAGTGCCTTTAACATCATGAGATGGTGTAATGAAGGCATTGCTTTGTGATTTGTTGGTTGAGGTCAGTTTATTACCTGACCTTCTGGATTAACTGTTCAGACTGGTATGTTGAGATCTCTGCCTCTTCCCATCCCTTTTTGGTCAGCAGCAGACCTTCTTATTTCATAAGGCCTTCTGTGAAAGACTGAGTAACTTTCATGATTTTGCTGCCTTGGAAAGGATATCACAGACTGGGTCAGGCTGGAAGGGACCACAGTGGCTCCTCTGGTCCCACCTCCTGCTCCAGTAGGGCCATCCCAGAGCACATGGCACAGGGTTGTGCCCAGAGGGTTCTGAATATCCCTGGTAAGGAGACTCCACACCCTCTCTGGTCTCTGTTCAGAGCTGGCTCATTGCATAGCAAAGAAGTTCTTCCTCCTGTCCAGGTGGGACTTGCTGGGTATCAGTTCCTGCCTGTCCCTCTTGTCCCATTGCTGGGCCCCCCGAGCAGAGCCTGGCCCATGCTCTGCCCCCTCCCTGGAGGCATTGCCACACATGGGGAGGTGCCCTCTCAGTGTCCCCCCAGCTCCCTCAGCCTTTCCTGCTCCCAGAGATGCTCCATCCCTTCAGCATCTTTGTCACCTTCCATTGGCCCCGCTGCAGGAGCTCCATGTCCCTGCTGTGCTGTGGAGACAGAGCTGGACCCAGCCCTGCAGATGTGCCTGCCAGGGCTGGGCAGAGGGGCAGGACCATCTCCCTGAACCTCTTCTCTTCCTAAAGCCCCCAGGACACCATTGGCCTCCCTGGCCACAAGGACAAGGTGCTGGCTCGTGACTCTTTCCTTGATTCGAGGGTTCAGGATGTGCCACCTTTGCTTTGTCCAGCTGTTAGAAAAATGTACAACCAGACCTTACCGACTGTAGCCAGAAGCAACAAGTTTGTGACTGGGGGTGCAAAATTCAGCTTTAGAAGCTCCCTCACACAGACACCATTATCACCTGCCTGTCAGCTTTCCCAATTTAAGTTCTCTGCTGTCTCCCCCAAATCGTGAGACAGCGGGGTACTCCAGCACAGGGAAATTGGCTCTGATCTCTCCTCTGTGTAAGTGGTACCACCATAAATCAGACTTGCAGGGACTGGGGCTGCTGTACAGTGTGCTCATTGCAGCTTTTAATGATAACTTTTGTGTGCCCTTCACTAAGATTGTGAGGAACCCTCAGAGCAAAGATGAGGGGGAAGCAGCAGAGCCCCCCAGGGCACAGTCCCTGCCTGGTGGGCTCATGCTGGAGTGAGTTTTTGAGAGTTTCTGAGTATTGCAGCACAGGGCCCTCTTATGTTAGTTATTACCAAGCATTTGCCTATTTGATTCCCTGGGTATCTCTGTGAACGTTTGATCTCCACACAGTCTGAACCTGAATAAAATTGCATTTCCTTCCTAATCAGTGAGAAATTCACTGTAGTTTGATGCAGTTTAAATGCATTGGCTGAAACAGTAGTCCCTTCAGGCCTCCTCCTGCAGTTAGAAGGATTCAAGTATATCCTCTACAATTAATAGATACTGCTAAATCAGAAGATGTATTCCTCAGACATGATTTCACAACAAATCGATTGTTGTGGAACATCAGCCCACTTAATGTTCCTCACCATCTTCCTTTATTTTTGTTTTTTTTTCCCACTAATCAATAATCTTCCAAAGGGAAGAACTGCTACACAAATGCAACAGTAGGAATTTGAAAGGGGTATCCCAAAAATTTTTATTTTCTTTTCCTTGCTGTTCAAAAGTGTTGGTGCATATGCATTTATGCAAGCCACTGAGTAGAAAACACGTGTGCATGTGCATTTTTGAGATATACAGCTAATTTGCCTCACTGGAAATACTTTTGCAATTAAGATTTCACATTTCCCTTGGGGTGTGAGACCTGCTGCCTCTCCATAGTTCATGGGGATAAGCTTGACAGATGACCTTGTCTTTATGTTTTGGGGGATTTTTAAGTACATTTTATCTTTTCTTTAGACTTTCTGTGCTGGGAACCTAATGGTGAATAGAAAGCAAACTCTGAAATTTTAAACTGTTTTGTCCAGTCACATCCAATAAATTAAACTAATCCTTATTAGAATATATTGTCATCTTTACTATCTCTCCCAATTTTAATTTATAATGGACAGAAGAAATTGCATTCATGCCCTAGTTTTTCTGGTTTTCATTGTGGGAACTAATAAATTGGGGAAAAAAGCCTTCTCAGAGCATTAAGTGGATATAAATGGACATGGGCCAGGGAAAGGGTCTAGGACATGTGGCTGAGGAGTCCCTCCAACAGCTGGCGATGCTGCATGGTTGAAAGGCACGGTGAAAATAGGGATAAATTCTCCATTGACCTTATGGTCAGAATTTCTCCCATTAGGGTTCCAGAAACCAAGGAAATGAAGCATTAATCCCACAGAGTTCCTTATGTGTAGTTGTAATCAAATTGCTGAAAAACACCAGAGCTCCTTGTGTTCTGCTCAAGGGCAGGTATTGTCACTGGAACAAAAACGTGGAAGCATCTGCCTGTTTCCCAAAGTCCAGGAAATGATATTTTAGAATCTTATCTCTACCTAAAACAAATGAGCTCTTTTATTCTTTTCTCAGTTTCTTTTTTGGGTCCCACTGGCCCTAATCAAGGATTATTCCTGAAGCCCTCTGTTTCAGCTGGTTGTATTTCTACCTACAGGACAGTATCCTCAGAACCAACAATTCTGCTCTGTAAAGGCTTCAAAGATTTCAGTGGAAGTTCAAAAGTCCCCAGAGATGTCTTTGCTGTACCTCAGTATTAGAGCCAGCCAAGAGAGCAAGACCAACCACATCTTTCTTAGAGCCCTGGGGTGAAAAATACTGAATGACAGCAAGGGAGACAATTTCTGCTTAAGAAACAACTGAATTCATCTCTTGATTTCTTGCACATCTGAAAGGGAGGGGGATATTCTTGTGTGATGATTTATAGGCGTGCCTTGAAATGAATTGTTTTATTTTGAAATGATAACTTGTAAATGTCATGTAAAATAAATGCTCAGATGATGCTGAGAAACAATCCTGAGTCAGTCCTCCTTCCCCCTTGGTAGGTTTCTCTTGTGTCCCAAACATATTTCATCTGATTCTTCCTTGCTTTTGGCATGTTTATATCACTGGGCATTTTTATGAGCCATGATCTATTTTTCTCTTAAAATCACCTTGTTTGTCACTGATTTTTTCCTGCTACTTTGCAATACTTTTACTGACAAACAGGTTCATTTTGCTTGTGTTAAAGATGTAAAAGATATTTACAGCAGCCACATTTTGGAATAGTCTTTCATTTGAAGTGTTTATGAGCCTGAGGAAGGTCTCAGCCCTTTACCTTTATTTCACATCTTAGTCCCACAGTGTCTAAATGCCAAGCTGATGAGCCCATTTATGGTAGGTCCTGCAGGAAGGAAAGTACCTGTGGTTGCCTCATCCATCTGTGAAGTAAACTAAGGAGAAGAGCTGAGCCAGCAAGGTGGGTTTGTTAAAGGAAATAGTAGTAAAAACCAAATAAACCTCACACATGCTAATAATTTTCAAGTGGGAAATGCCAGCAAAGTGAGAAACCTCCCCCAGAGTGGAAGACTATTTAAAGAACACTTGACAGAGTGAGTGACAGGTTTGCTTCTCCATATCTAAAGCCCTTCAGATTTGTGGTGGCTTAAATACAATTCACAGCTAGGAATATCAATAACCCCCAGGATAACGTGGTCCCTGCAAAGCCACAACTAGAAGGTAGCTTGGATTTTTTCACTGTTTTAAAACTTTCAGTGCCATTCCAGCTTGAATTAAATAGCTCAGTTCATTTTAAGTATCGATTCATTACAGAGTAGAATCACAACTTAAACAGTCACCAATTTCCTGTGGAATTCTTGCTTGTTTTCTGGCTACAACCTCCCCAGGCCTGAGACTGCAGTCCAGTCAGTGATAAAACCAAGAGCTGACAAAAAAACCAGAAGATGCTGTTCAGCAGGGGCAAAGGCAAAGTGTTACACCTGAGCAGAAAGAATGACCCTCAGATATTCCAGCTGGGATACTTGTGGTGTGAAACTGTGCAGAAGAGGACTATGGATTGCAGCACATCCCCAGCAGGAGCTGCATCTATGAGATAGTTATTCAGAAGAGGGCAAATCTGATCTGATGTCGGAGGGACAAGAGTGGGGCCTGAAAAATAGATGAAATCTTTGCTTGTGTTCAGAACTAGGCAAGTTTGACACAGAGAAGTGCCCAGTTTTGGATATGACACTCAGAGGAAGATGCAGTTTGCCAGAGGACAGTGTAGTCCAGAGCAATTTGAGCAATCAACAGCTGGAAAGGATGGTGTGCAGGGAAGGTGTCAATGAGATCTGGTGGCCTGAAGAACAAAGGACATGATGGAGTCTGAGATACATAAGATGCCATTTAAAGGAAAGACAATAATAGGTTTCAGTGTTTGCATTAGAACAGGCAGGAAATACTTGGCATCAATTGCTAAACAGGTGACTGGTACATAATATCAGATAGTGCAAGAAGGTTGTGTTCTCAGCTTCTGAAATGGGGATAATACCTGCATCATCAGGGCAGCTGGAAACTTCTTCTTGATGTCTTTACCTGCCTCCAAGTCAGTAAATGCTATTGAAATAAAGCACCTTATTTAGCCAGCAAGAGTGAATATAATAAAAACAAACTGGACTTTTCTGGCTCTGGACTCACATAAACTTGCCCACAGCAGTTATTGCAGCCTGAGACTACAACCAGCCAGCAATGCACAGACCACTGGACATCCTTGTACTGTGGGGCAGCCACAAAGGAAACAGCAGCTTGGGCTTTCCAGCTGCCTCAGGAGAGCAAGGAACAAATTGATTCCAGAGGGAGCTCCTCAAGGAGACATCCTCCCTTGTGCTTCCCACCTGGCAAACACCAGGACGTGAGTCTTCACTAAGGGAACACCAGACACCCTGTGATCATTCCCACGTGGTAATTGGGCATTTGTTTTCCAGACTCACTGAGAAACTGGAGTTGTAAGGGAGTTCTGAGACTGCCTAGCTGGAGCAGCATGCCTAGGACAGCTTCTGGTGTAACATTTTCTGTAAATTAAAGTGCATTTTGGTGCCTATGTTTGCTTTAGCTCACAGAAAGCACCAGCAATCTAGTGGGGGACACAGCACGTTCTCAGGTTTCGCTGCAGCCACAGAAAGTTGAAGGTTGGTTCCCATATTTAGAGTGAAACTCCTTTTTAAGAGGGGATCATATGATGTAGCCCATTTTG
Source organism: Campylorhamphus procurvoides (assembly GCA_013396655.1). Classification (NCBI taxonomy): domain Eukaryota; kingdom Metazoa; phylum Chordata; class Aves; order Passeriformes; family Dendrocolaptidae; genus Campylorhamphus; species Campylorhamphus procurvoides. The sequence continues at coordinate 243,467 of WBMV01001087.1, read as the reverse complement.
TTTGCCTGAGAGTATCTTCAGTGAAACACACAGGGTAGAGAATTCCCTTGACTGCTCTGTGTGTCTCCACTACTGCAAGATAAATGGGATTATTTCAAAAATGAAATTCTCAGTCATAAAGTTAACAATGGTGAACTTTGAAGCAGACAAAGTTTTGGTTTTATGAACGTGTTCATTTGCAGAGAGAGGTGATTTTTACAGTTTTTCAAAAAACTTTGAATTTTTAGAATTGTTCCTTGAGCTGCAGTGTTTTCAATGCTTTTTTGGCAATTGAAACAAAGTTAGACCATGGGCCTTTGGAACTCTTCTGGCAATTTTATCTAAGCTATGTCAGGAAGTGGTCAGCAATTCAGGGAAAAGTCTTCAGCTGACTGGAGTATCATTTTTGGAAAGACAAAAATGTATTAGACTTATGACAGGAGCAAACTCATGGAATGAGTGCCATGTGTATTAATGTAATATATGCAGAACCTGGCATGGAACTGTCCGACTGACATGAGTGGAACTGTCACTGTGACATCATGAATATTTAACCTGTCCCTGAAATAACAAGCAGCCACTCTCCCCTTGTTATTTGGGTATTTGTGTCTGAAGAGAGGAACCTGCTGTAAAGTTCTTGTGGCTGTTTTTCGGATTTGTACTATTTTTACTGCAGCCTCCAGAAGAGCTCTCCTCTGATACCTGCTGGTGCCTTTCCCTGGCATGTTTGTGTGCAAATTCATTCCCTCTGGAGCTGAGTAGGGTTGTCCTCTCCTGAGTCCTGATCCCAGACTTGCTGATGCCCCAGCAGTCGTTCCCCATGGTGGTTCAGAACTGGGTCTGCAACCTTGGCAAGCAGAGACACAGATCTGGCTTCTCTCCCTCACAAACCCTGGGTGTGAGAACACCAGGATGAATGTCTTTGAAGATCAGTGTGAGGCTGAGAAGGGAAACACCAGAGAGCTCTTGGCAGCTGCCCTGCCAAAATTAGTCACTCTCAGGTGAGAGGGGAAGCTGCTGATGAGCTGACTGTGCATTGGATGGTAATAAAGATCACCCAAGAGAAGGCAAAGGGATTGCAAAGGTGGCTTGTACAATTTTAAACCATTAAGACTCAGACAAGTGAGGAAAGAGAACAGTTTGGCTTCCAGATTCAAGGTGGATTTGGCAAGGTGAAAAGACACCAGTAATAAAATATTTCTCTTCTGAGGAGCACATGTGAACTGGAGCCATGATGGAAGTGGAAACCTGGGATGCTGTTTTTGTCAGGTCCACTGTCAGAACAGAACTGTATTTCTGCCTGATTAAATAATATGAGTGTTCACACTGAACCAATGTCAAAGATTTCAGTCAGAGACTTGTTCTTAGTCACTGGGAAAGTGTTGAACGGGATACTGATGAGGGAAACCATTTCTGTTTATTTTCTATAGTATCATTCATACATATTTCTGTTACTATTTTACTTTGACTCTATTCACTTCAATGAGGGTTTAGTAAAAACAGAAATATATTTTTCATGGGGGATAACGAAACAGGAAAAAGGAAAACAATTTCAGAGAAAATGTAACGAGTTGTGTCTGCCCAGTTGTCTCTGATCAGCCAATGGAATTCTGGTCCTGGCAATTTTTTATGTGTGAACCTGTGACCAGTGAGGTCCATCACAGCTAAAGATCCTCCGTAAACCAAAGTAGTGCTTATTGAGAGGTAGGAGCAACACTGTTAGGCATAGCGTGACCTAAGTGAGTTCTTTTGTCTCCCCTGGTGGTTTATCACTCCAGAGATATTGGGGTTTTCTCCAGAAAACCCCTGTATGTGCTGTAGTTTCAGTGTGAGGGCCCTTTCCCTCCGAGAGAGGGTGACTTTTTAGATAAATCAGATTTGTCTCTGTTTCTTGTCCCCTTCAATCTTTTCCCACCTTACAGTCCTTTGTGCCATCCTGAGTAAAGGAGGGTAGTAAAACCCTCATTGTGAGCTGTCCTTACTGTTTCTTTTTCAACATGTACCCAGTTGCCATGAACTCAACACGTGCAAAAGCCATTGCAACAGATATGGAGAAACATCATGAAGCACCCCAAGGTCTGTTGATTCTCCCAGCTTTGTAATCTGCATTTTCCTACACAAATATGCCATGATTCTGCCCCGAATTCTTGTTCAGAAAGTAGCTTTACTGCCATTACCGAAACAAAAAACATCTGGCATCCTAATTTGCCAGATGCCATATTCCAAGGAGCCAACACCATCCTGATGCTGATAGAATTTTGTGATAATAAACATTTATTGTTGGATGCTGTTAGATGAGCAGTTTCAATTACTTTTGCATATCAAAGCCAGCAAATTATTAAGTAGCAAGAGGCTCTAATTTATGCCATGTCCATAAGCATCACCTTACTGACACCTTCAGTTCTCAGCTGTGCTGACACCAATTTCTGCATGTATTTAGTTTCTTTATCAGTGTTCTCTGATTCACTGTACTATTTCCCCCCGCCTTGGCAAAGGATTTTGACTGGGTGATCTCCAGAGGTCCCTTCCAACCCCAACTATTCTGTGATTGTGTGAATTCTGTAAGAGGAATGTCAAATCACCTTCAACCCTAGTGCAGATCTCCACTGGAGAGCTTTGCCAGCTTAACTCTCAGTGGAAGGAAAGTTCCCTCAGCATCTCAGCCCCTTAACAAATATTGTCCTCTGGATGCAGGTGTGGAGGTGGGAGCTCCCAGGTGCTGGTCTCTGTCCCTTTGAGGCTGCCACACCACAGTTCTGCTGGCAAAGTAGAGTGTGACTGCCCTCTGAAGTGTTGAAGGCACAGCCAGTTTGCCTCAGTCAACAAGTGAAGGCCCCTGCAGATGAATGTTTGTGGGAAAGGGGACGGTCTCTGACAGCACAGTTCTTCTGTAACCAAGTTTGGTCTTGGGATTACATGAGTCACTGTCTCAGCTTTTTGAATAACCAATATTTTTTAGCTACTAACTTGCAGAAGTGACTTTTTATAATACCTATCCTGAAAATGCCGTAGATCTAATTAAATCAGAATTAAAGCAAGCAGGAGCTTATCCCCTTATTAGGCTGTTGTGTAGCTTTATTTGGGTCAAATTAATCACTTTTGAATAAAGTGTTTCTAGGTTGACTCAATGGTCCTGAAGGTCTCTTGCAACCTTGATGATTGTTATCCATACTTATCCTTGTAGAAAACATGCAGGTCTCTTATTGATATGTATTTTAAGAGTTGTTACAGTAAACTTGTTTGGTATTATTCAGAGTATCAGTGATAGATCATTGTACTGGCAGATGGGGAGGGAACTAATAATGCTTAAAAAAATAAATGATTTACATGAGAGCTGTGAGACTGCTTCAAAATGCCATTACGAAAATATGTTCTAATGAAATTAGTTCAGTCTGGTATTTGAAAGTTTATTTGATGCCATGAATATTCATACAAGCTGCAATTTCTTAGCAATAACATTCATTTGAAAGCTTAAAATTAATCATGCCAATATGTGCTTGCCCTGAAAGTGTTGTGAATTCTCAGATGACTCTGGCTGCATGAATTTTCACTTCTATAAAACTTCTTCAGGTCCTTTTTCTTTCCCTTATAAGTGTGATTGGATGGTGGAGACAACCAAATGAATACCCTGGGATTTATCATGGTAGCAGCTCTGTATAAACAGAAAATTATAAGTAAAGAATGACAAAAGCAAGGCTGGCCAGGGGCAGTTAATGAACAAGCCGTGGGCAAGAATATGATCACATAAAATCCCTTCTAAACAATGTCAGCCAGCATATTTTGTAGAAATGGAATAAAATTATTCCTATGGCCAAGGAGCAAACACAGAAAGAAGGGCATTATATTAAATTCATTTTTCAGCCACCTATCACTAAAAACTTAAATAATGCCTGTTCCTCTTCTCCTAAAAAATTGTATCCCTGCCTTAGGATGATGAACCCTTTTGCTGTGACCTGTGTACAAGGAGCAACTGGTTGTCTTAGCACATCACTATCAGACATCAGGAAATGGCTTTTAATAAACTTAATGCATTTTTGACAAGCTGTGTGTAATTCTGACACGAATCCAGCATTGTATCCTAATGTGTGATAAAGCCTGGATTCTGGGAAGCAGACTGCCTGAATCCAGGGTTAATATTGGCTTCTCTTTGCTTCAGGGTGAACATCTCCCAGTGCCACTGCTTGGGTTTGTGTCCCCTCTGTGATCTGTCACACTGGTGGCCTTTCATAGACTGCTCTGCTCCTGCAGCAGCTCTGCCAGGGTGGCTGGTGGGGAGACCTGGGATGTACCTGAGCCAGGCACTGACCTGTGACTAACCAGATAATTGCATTATAGTAACAGATAATGCCATTAGATAGGTGTGGGAGCTGTGGAAATGCATGAGAGACATATTTAAAAAAGTAGATTAGACAACAGTAAATTACCCCACAATCACTGATAAATTTTGTTGCAGCTTTTTTGATTTTGCTGTCAGACTCAAACTCTGGTGAGCTCTTCCAATTCATGTAGTTCTTTCCCATCTGATGCTGTTGATGTGCAAAAAGGAGCTTATCTCTCTAATTATGTGAATGAAAGCTAGTTTTTAAAATGAAATGAAAATGGTGATCATAAAAGATGGGAAATAACTAAATTTCTGTCTAAAATTCAGTAATGTTTTACTGAGGCCCCACTGGATCCAAAATATCAGTGGAGTTAGCGAGGAGGAGGAAGGGGCAGGATCTAAACTCCTGGTGCACAGTCTGTACTAACAGAGCAGGAGGGCACAATCAGGTAAAAACATCAAGTAATTGACTTTCTAATTAATCAGTCAGGAACCTGTAATACTGGGGAACTTGGATGACAGTTTGCAGCTGGATCCAATTGTTTTATGTGCGAGGCATCTTAAGATCTTGAAATTGCTTCTTCAAAGCTTTCTCCTCTGGATAATATTGATGAATAATAATAAAAATAATGAAGACAGGTGTGCTCAGAATCTCCCTCTTTGATTAAAGCAGGGAAGCACCATATATTCCTGCCAGGCTTTTCACTTAGATGGAGATTTATTATACTGAAGAAACTGAGTCATGTCCTCCGATACTGAATTATAGGAAAAGAGAATTTTGAAATTACGCTTACAAAAGCCAAAAAACACTTCCCCAGAACACAGAGGGAAAAGGAGAGCCAGGCTAAGGCAGAAAGACCCCCTGAGGACATATCTCTCCATCAGGTCCATTAGCTACTGAAGGTGTCATGAAATATTCCTTTTCCATTCCATGTATGCTCCCAATGTAAGAATAATGATGCAAGAGCCCTGCGTGCTGAGCAGTTAATGCAGAAGTTTGGAACCCCACACTTTCATCTGAAAATGAGCTCAATATCTAACATTTCTATAATGTTGTGTCCATTTTAAACACAGCTAGGGCCTAAAAGCTCCTGGACTTCCCACACTGCAGATCCATTAACGCAGTCACTGCCCCACCAGCAGAACTGGAGGCTCCTTTTCATGTAATTGGCAGCAAAGAGGAGACTGAGCTCAGGTGTTTTCTGTCACCTTTCTCTCTCTGTGCAAGCAGGCACAAGTGATCTCAGCTCAGGTTTGGGAGACCCAAAAGACCATTTCCTGTCAGGTTATGTTTGTTTTTCTCTGTGAGCAGCAGCCAGGAGTTTGGCCAGAGAAATATGAACAAATACGCGTAGAGTAATATCAGCAAGATGCTTTGACATTTATAGATTGTCTTATAAGGCTGGGGGAACACATTCAGAAATTATCAGAGGGTTGGGGATCCTTGGCTCTAGGGGCAGAATGAGAAGGAATTATTCACTTTGGACACTGTTTAAGATCCAGAAGGAAATTGCATCTCCCAGCTTTTTTAGTGTTGTTTTCTTTATTCCTCTGCATCTAGCCAGAGGTGAGGAAGCCATCCCACCTCTGACCTGCTGAAACTGCACTTGATTTAGTGATTTGGCTCAGTTCTGACAACAAACAAAAACATCCTGGTTTGGATGGTTCTGCTCTGCATTTTGCCATCCAAACAAGCAGCAGTTCAGGGTGGCAGTGCCAGTCCAGTGCAGCACAGTGTAAAGAGACACTTGGGCTCAGCAGCAAGCCCAGATGATTTTGGCACTCCTTTCCCACCAGTCTGGAAAGGCAGTAGCTTGGATGACTCTTTCTCTGGGAAAAGTAGAGTCATTCTGTGTGGGAAGGGAGGGTGGAAACAGCATTTTGAGCATGGGAAGAAGTTTCTACAACAGTTTTGAGAGGATTTAGTTTATTTTAGTTTAGTTTTTGCTGCTGTCAAAACCTGTGTAGGTTAGGGGATGTGTGATAAACCTTTTGTGCCTGCCTGTGGGTGACCCACTGAGGAACCACCACTGAGATTCTTCATGTAAAGGTCTTTAAATAAGAGCTCCTTCTGCTATGTTTTATGCCTTAAGTACCTTTATTTAGGCCCAAATGGGTGGGTCATCATAGTTTATTTAGACCTACATCAGAAAGCCGTAGTATTTCTTCAGTTTTTCACCCCAATTTTCATTTTCCCAAGCAGTCATTTAGCACAGAGACTTGGATGCTACAAGGATTTCTAATTCTTCCATTGTAAGGCACTCAACACATGCTCACATGAAAATTCCTTAATAGATTCATACCGGTAAAAAACCAAAACCAAAGCTCAAAGTTCTACCAACGCCACGATGCCCAGAGGAAAAAATGTGTTATTTCATATTAAGAAAAACCTGATCCAACCACACTTTGTGCAAGATAAAATTACTGAAAATTAATTTCCTGTTTAGCAGTGAAATAATTGAAAGACTGAAGTTGCTCGTGAGATTAGAAGGCTCTCTGCAGGTTCTGTCTGTGAACAGACTTTCATGAAAAACTACCTGCAGAGCCTTTTATTTTTTTTTTTATTTCTTCTTACAGAGATGTAAATTAATCACTGGAGAACGTACACTAAATAATAGAATGATTGGTATAATTGCCTGAGAGTGGATGGCTATTCTTACATGATCACAACTTTGCAAATCTCTAAGGCACAACATTTGTGTGTAGAACTTGTAAAAGAATTGTTTCAACACTTCCACTGCCATTGCCCACCAGCTGCCACCCCTCCAGAGCATTCCCAGAGGGCTAGGATGCCCTGCTTCTGCATCCTTCAGTGGGAACAGAAGCACAAGAACAGCAAGAAATAAGTTTTACAAAGTTAGAAAGGAGAGACATTTGGTTTTTCAGAAATCTCTCCATTTGAAAATTGTCCTGGGTTTAGGGTTAATCCATCTGGGATTGCTGCAGCATCTCTCTGTCTGGCATCTCTAAAAATTATAATTTTATGCTTTGGTAGGTCCACTACTTATTATTCATATTGTTATAGCACATAAACCAGGCCTTGTTAAACTCTGGGGACAGAGAGCACTGGAGAAAGAGCCAGCAAGCCAAGCCAGACATACAGAAGACACATAAAGTAATCTTGGTTTCATCCCTTCTCATCTTTGGGATGGTGATTTTTGGCATTTTTACATTCTCCACACCTCGATTTATGCCCCTGGCTGAAGTGCTAATTTCAGGAAGCCCAAATTTTCTTGTATAATCACTGAGACACGAGTTTCTCCAGTGGTAGCCCAGAGCAGGATCCTAATGTGAGTGTTTGTTTTTCCCAGTGGAGAAAAGGCTATCTCTCTGAGCTGAGCATTCAGGAACACTAACCAGACCAAATTACATCATACAAACACCTTTCCACTCCTCTGGGTCTTGGATCCATAATTGTGAAATAAGAATTGATGTTAATTTTCCTAACAGAGTGATTATGAGCATAGACTGGGAGGTGCCTCTATACATTGATGGTAGAACTGCTGAAATACAACTAAGCTCCCTTTGTGTGTCTCACTGTATATGAGAGACTAATCACTCTAAAATGAGTTATTTTTATTGGATATAAAAGGTGTTATGGTATTAGACACCGTTCTGCTAAATTCAGAATTTTTGCTTTCCACAGGGGGAAAAAAATGAAATATTTTTTTTCTCGTGAAAAGTTGGAGGTTTTAGAACAAAAAGGAAATGTAGAGGAAATAGCATAATATTCCTTTCAGATTCTTAGATCATACTTCTTCCTCTGTGCAAAGCAGACAGGAACTATAAGAATGGGTGAAGGAGTTCCTCCATGTAAACCAGAAAGCAGGACTGACAACAAATATGAAGGGAACAGGTGATGCTCACCAGACTGCTGAGGGAAGGGTGGAGAGAGGGGTATTGCCCAAAAAGCACATCCAAGGCAGGTAAGGGTGGAGCTTTACCTGCACAGTCAGGCAAAGCACAGTTCTTTAATCATGTGCCACTCCATCTTCTCTCACAATGCTCACCTAGTAAAGAACATTTGTCTTCTTCTCTAGTCTTGAGACCTGCTTTACCCTTGCATATTCTCATGCTTCTGTATATCTTCATTAGTTACAGTAAGTGAAGTCCCACATCATGTGAGGTTTTCACAAGATGAAAGTCACCTCTGCCTCGGGAATCTCTTCCCAGTGGGCATTTCCCCATCATTTCAAGGCTGGCTAAACCCACCCTCCAAAATTCAGTGTCTGGTCATTGATTTCAGAGGATTGCAGCAAGGCTGCAGTTTGGATACCTGTAAACAGCAGGGGCTGAATGAAGGTGGTGAGCTCTGCAGATTCAGAACAGGCAGTCAGAATGGTGGAGGAAATAATCAAATCTAATGCATCTGGATGTACACAATCCCTTATTCTATAGGTAACCTGAGGTAGCTTCAGAGGAACAGTGAAAATGCCTTGCAAGGTCTGCTGGAAGGCTGCATTTAAAAGAGAGGCTGTAAATGTTACTTACTGCAAGGGTAACTTACTTACAGAGGATCAGATTGTGCCCTTTGCTGTTCTTACCCTGCTGATGATCTGGTTACTCCTGTGATAAAACACAACAATGACTTGGCATTGGCACTTTACTATTGTTGGAGGGAAGTTCAGGTTTCATATGTTATGGACAGACAGCAAGATAAATTCTCCTGAATGCTTTGGATACAGTGGGTGAGCCCAGCAAAGGGCACAATCTGATCCTCTGCAGCAGGGGTTTGCAATATTCACCTTTAATTCATTTATGTGAAGAAAATTATATCACAGCACAGCTGTGAAACTCTTGCAACTTCTTTAGAATATATGATGCATATCCTTTATGAAAGATACACTATAACTTCATAAAAAACCCTTTCTTGTGCCACTAAAAAAGCATAATATTTTCAGGAAACGATCATTTCAGTTTGGTATGAAGTGATTAAAAATGATTGCTTTGTTTAAGAGATGAGGTCTGTGCTAAAAAGGGGAGTAGTGAGGACACAAACAATATCTTGATTTTGGCAACACAGTTTGTATTCATTCTGCATCATCCTCAAATGTGCCTCAATTCTCTTCTCTACTCTTCCTGAAAAATAAGAGTATTGAAGCATCCCCCCTTTCAGTGGCCTCCATAGAAACAGTTTATCTGCACAGTGAATTGCTTAGCCTGAGTGACAAGTTTTAAAGGCTGGGCAGAGCACCTTCCCATTCATTTCTCTAGCACAGTCCTTTTATCAGCACCCTCCAGGCTCCCTCCACTCTCTGTTTGGGGGAGATAACCAATAGAGCAAATTTTTACAAAGAATATTTTCAATTTAGCAAACCCTGGTTTCTATCTGTTGTTAACCTTCTGAGCAGTGGGTGAGACAGGATTACTCTCTAGGTGGTGAAATAGCCATTAAGCTGATAAATCAAACTTCACTAGGACATTTCAAGTTTTCTTTTGTCCCAGGTCACAGGAAAGGGAGGTTGCTTTGAACGTGGATGTGAATTCTCTTATCATCTGCCCAACACTCCCTGTTTCAGCCACAGGAAATGTGAGATGTTCCAGGCAGTCTTGGGTGTTTCATAAAACTTCAGGGGTTTTTTTTGTGTGTTCCAAGAAAACTTTGGAGTTTGATCAGTCTCTAATGATGAGAACAAAGTGAAGAAAGCCTGTGATTGGGAATAAAACTCACAGAGCCCAGTTTGTAGAAGACTGTAAAAGATCATGTTGCAGAGGGATGTGACTACTGTTTTCACTCCCATATGCATATGAGTTCATTCATATGCACAAATAAAATAAATAGCCGACTCAGTTTATTTAGGAACAATATTTTCCAGCTGATCTGTTGTTTTCTCTTCTGTTTTGAGTGCCTGCTGGGCTTGTTACTTGATCTCTGACAACTGTCTTCCCAGAGAAGACAGCTTTGCTCCTCATCCCCTGGGAGGTAGTGCTTAATTCAAATCAGACCTCAAAAAGTAGTACCAAGCTGCTGGAATATAAGAAAAGTAGCTGTTTGTCACTGGCAGGAAGAAGAGAGAATATTCTCTGAAGCCAAGTTATCCTTTAAGTTGCAGACTAATGCCCATTTTATTTAGCTATAATGTGTCTGGGCTGGAGTTTCTGGTGGTGTGTCATGGCTGTGTCACCTCCAGGCACCAGGGGCTGCCAGTGGGGATTCAGCTCAGTTTCCAGCTCTGATGGGAAGCTGTCAGATAGCACAGCAAACCGGGCAATGTCTGAAGTGACTCAGCCCAGCAAGTGCAATTTCCTCCTCCTTTCACACCTAAACAGCACTTGGCATTAGGTTAGAAAGTGCAGAGCTGAGTGAATAATTTCTGATGAACAATTAGTCTAATTGTGTCTGCTCCTGTTATGAGCTGATGATGAAGTGCAGAGATTGGACGTCTGAAATGATTGGTGTGTTTCTTCAAAACCAGTTTTCCATGGGAATGTCTTGTGAATAAATTCACAGTGAGTGGTTGAACTTGAGCCATGATGGTGTTTGCTAAGTTATATAAATCACTGGGATTGTTTGTGTTTCCCTAATTAGATTATTTGGAAGTCCAGACAAAACACAGTGAATTTAAGTTATTAGAACTGAAAACATTATGACAGTGGAAGAAAAGCTGGAAAATGCCTGAACATTTGAACTCAATATATTTGGAGTTAAAGCAGAGCCATCTGAATAACTGGAAAATTAATACAGAAGACCCATACACGTCATTATATTTATCTTTGGTTTCCAATGAGGAGGTTATTTAATGAAAAGGTTTTTATTCCTCTGGGTCCAGCAGAACTTCTTTTAGCATCTGCATTTAATTTCTGTGTTGCTCACGGAGGTGTATTCCATTAATTAGCTGTTCATGTGTGGAGTTTGCCAAGGCCCCAGAGAGTGACACAGAATCCTGCCTGAAATGAAATTCAAATATTTCCACTGACGTCACCAGCTCTGTGATTTCATCCTTCGTTCAGAGTTCCTTCCTATCACAGGAGAATTGTGTCTGGGTCTAGGTTTGATGTTGCTATGCAAGATATTAAGGTTTCTGGAAGTGGAAAGAAAAAGTAAAGTAGGGCATGACTAAAGGGCAGTGGAAGAGTTACAGAGGTCCCTGTGGATGCCCAGAGTGCTGCAGTGCTCGGGTGGGAGTGACTGAGTGTCCCACAGACACCTTTAGCCCACTGAATACCTCCAAACTTCACATCTGAGCCTGTCTGCTGCCCTACCCCCTTTAGCTTTGCCTCACACGGGTTTTCTGTGGCTTTTTGAAAAGTCTTTCCTCACTTTGATATTCCAGCATTGGCCAAGTTCTTGGCTCTGAGGTTATTGATAAGGGGCTTTTCCACAGAATGGCTTCTTTTCTGCACTTTGTAGGGATGATAAAGGCTCTTTCTCAGCATTTGGGTGTCCTTCCCCTGCATAATGTGTCAAACCCGTGACTATGAGGCTGTGACTCTAAGGGTTTGATGCACTCACAAAATGTCATGGTCCATTATTTACTCAGGCCAGTGAGAGTGGATCACAGTACGGGAATTTTTCAGCTCACAAGTGTGCTCTGGGCACCTGAGCAGATGTATTTTTACCTTCATTAGCTGTGCTTATTTTTTTCCTTAATATAGAAATCAAACCAATATTTTTTTTTTGTTTTTATATTATAGCTGTTTTGTAAAGCTCAATAGTGTTTTTGGATCCCAGCATCCTGGTAATCAAGGCATCAAAATGTTCAGAACGAAATGAATCTTGCTTTGGTCACAGCCCTGCAGCAGCAGCATTTCTAGAAAGCTCTGGAATGCTAGGAGGGAAAGGAATGCTAATTCACAGGTCCTCACACATGATGGTTTTGGAAAGAAACATAAAGTTTCATGGCCTCAGCTGCTCCCTCCAGCCTACACCTGCCTGATACAACTTGGGTTTCCTTCCCCTCTCTATAATTGCAGTTTTATGGGCTCCAAACCAGTTATTTCAGGATTATTAGTAGTCAGGTATTTTTTCTATAGATTCCAGCTCTGGTTACATCTATCTCCTTGGTTAGTGTTTAGAACTTTAAAGTGGAAATTTAGAAGAGGGAATTCTGTACCAGACAGAGCTAAAGACCACTAATTCTCCATCTGTGGTTCAGAAGGTGTCTGAAATGAACCTGGCTATGTGATTAGACTTTTTTTCTTCTTTTCAGTACAAAATTTCCTGTCTCTCCACTGATGCCAGATTCCTGGCTTGCCTTTACTGGAATGCCCTTCCAGTGTTGCCAGGTTCCAAGATCATTAATTATTTTGAGATGAAGGAGTTTACAGATAATTTGTTCTTAATGCATACAAGTATTTCTCCTTTTTTACCTATGGAATAAAAACCAAAATTGGATTTCTTTATTATTTTTGCTGAAGTCAGTCATGCAGTGACTGAGAGGAGACAGAGAGAGTATAAGATCATTCCAGCTTGGGCCAAATTCCACTGGAAAAATGGAATAATCCATTATTATGGGCTCCTGTAGGTCTTGCAGAGGTTCCCAACTTGCAAATATGTTTTACCACAGCTCATTTGGATGCCTCCATGACTGGCTGTCAGTCACTCTGATATTGTTAGGATAAAAGATTAATGAATTCCAGTAAAGGCATTAAAATTCCATCATATGTACATTTGTAAACAATTTTTCTTTCTTAAATTTATGAGAGTCACCTCAATCCACAATATTTTGTCATTTTACGCAGCAAACCTCTCTGCTGTCATAGTGTGGGAGAGGGAAAATGACACTGTTTACTGGACTGAGCACTTCCACACATTGACACCCAGCTCAAATGGTGACCTTTACAGCGAGAAATCGTGCATTTCACTCACAGGGGTTTATTTTCTGTTTTAATACTGAGGGCTGGGAAAAGCAGAGCTATAAACACAGAGCTACATCTCCTGTCTGGCCATGAACCAATGTCCCCAGTCTGGCAATGGGCTTGCACCAAAGGGCATGAGATGAGTGGCTGACTCTGGTCTTGGCTTCACCAACCTGCTCTTTCCTTTCCTTTCCTCCCCTCCCCTCCCCTTCCCAAACCTTCCCTTCCCTTCCCAAACCTTCCCTTCCCTTCCCAAACCTTCCCTTCCCTTCCCAAACCTTCCCTTCCCTTCCCAAACCTTCCCTTCCCTTCCCAAACCTTCCCTTCCCTTCCCAAACCTTCCCTTCCCTTCCCAAACCTTCCCTTCCCACACCTTCCCAAACCTTCCCTTTTTCTCTATTCATTTCTGACACATCTCTGTCATTTCAGCATTCTTAGTTTCTGCTTGGTTTCTGCTTGTCCACCTCTGTGTCTTTCACAGCATTTGTAGGGGCTAAATAATTTTAAATATTATTCATGTTGACAGGCAGTGCTTCCTGCTGATCAAAATTGCATTGAAGTTCATTCCATTGCAACTTTGGTACCAAAGCTTTGCATATAAACAGGCTTCAGAGTTGAGGCACGAGGTGTAAAGGCATCAGTGCTGGATTTTAAATGAATCACTGTTTGCTTGGGTAATTTTTTTCCTTAGAATGAAAAAGCTCAGATCCACAGCACTGATCTGTCTGATCTCTACGTGTAGCTTTGTCCCTGAGCCTCCTTTGCAGGAGCAGATAATTTTTATCACTGTCTTGCATATACATATTATTTTCTGTAGGTGTCTTGAAATGTGGGGAGCAGACTGTGAGCAGGGGCTTAATCATATATAAAAATCTATATATGCCATTAAAGAGGCAGAATTGGGGATCATCACTGAGCTTCCTTCTCCTGTCCACTTCCTATCCAGCTTCTCTTGGAAGGAATTCCTCAGCACTGAGTGAATATTACTTTAATAATGCTATTTGTGAAGGTTTTCACTGACAGCAATATTTTGAAGCTAATAAAGGTCTCATGTAACAGGAAATCAAGCGCAGGATTTGCACCTTAAGCTTTCTAATTAGGATTACTTCCTTTGCCAGGCAAGATTTTCTGGGTTAATTCAGTAATTCTGGATAATTCAGTAGCATTTTTATGTGAATCACTTTGACCTGAGATTGTTGCTTCAGAAATGAAAGGCCTTTTGGGGTTTCTTTAGTTGGTTACTGGGGAGCTGCAATCCAACGTAGGCAGGCAAAAAGTCTGGAATAATGTCATCAGTCAGCAGAAATCTGAGAGCTCCAGGTTTTAGCAGTGCAGAGAGATTAGATTATGCCAAGTGCACAGATAGGAAATAGTTTTAAATTAGTTCATTTAATCACTTTGCAAGGCCCTGAATTAGGATGTGTGCTCAGGTCCCATGCTGGGAGGAGGTACAAGTTCAGGTCCCAGATGGGCAGAGCTTAATTAACATGATACCCTACTTAGACTAATTAGCCTTGCTTCAAAGAGCAGACACATCCTTCAGACACCAATCCCAGCCACAGTTCCCCAGGTGGGGCCAGCAACATCTTGCCTTTGTTCAGGGCTTTTTAATGGAGATGTGGCACAGCCTGAGCATGGCCAGAGTGCCTGCAGAGCAGGAGCTCCATCACCCAGGGCTGAGGTCCTGCCCTGCCCCACCTGCAGGGTTGGGGTGCTGTGCAGGGGCTCCTCTGCCCTCTGAGGTCTGCACAGGATCAGAATGTTCCTTGGCTGGAAGGGACCTCAAAGCACATCCAGTCTCACCCCTGCCATGGGTAGGGACACCTCCCACTATCCCAGCTTGATCAAGGCTTTATCCAAGCTGGCCTTGGACATTTCCAGGGCTGGAACATCCACAAAACATCCCTGGGAAACCTGTGCCAGCATCTCAGCACCCTCATGATAAAAAATATCTTCCTCACACCCTTGTCCTGTCACAGGTACCACCAAAGCTGCATCTGCACCATACTGCCAAGTCTGGCACCGAGAGGTGCAGTGAGCTCAGTTCATGTGTGTTAAATAATTTCTCCCCTGAGGAATGTCATTAAGGTCTCTCTGGATGAGGTGATCTGCACTCTGTCACCAACAGGGAGATTATCCTTGAGGTACTCAGGACCAGTTCCTCAGAGGATGCTTCCATATATCAGGGGAGCCAATGCACACTCTGTGTGTGGATCTTGGCCCGACCTTGCAGGTTTATGGGCACTGATAATTATGGTTAGGCTTTGGGCACTATTTTCTCATTCCTGTGTCAGCCTTGAAATTAGATTCCAAACGTGCCCATAGTCATTATCTCATCACACAGTGTCACCCAAGATGGTTGGATTTCATGAGAATTAAGCTCTGGTTTCACTCCACTCACCAAGCCAAATTCCCTCTTAAACATAACCTTCAGATGCACATCCAAGAACTTTCTGTAGCAATTTCTAACTGCTTGAACTGATGATTTTACAAACCCAGCAGGTAATTTAAACTGCCAGGAGCTCTCATGTTTCAGAAGTCCGATGTAACAGGAGCTATTAGAGAGAAAGTCAGAAAGTGAATCTTGCTTTCAGATATAATTAAAACTTTTCAGCTTCATAAAATATTCAGGGGAGTCTAACAGAGATTTAAATTAAAACACAATTGCAAGCGTTTTTTGTGGTGACCACCTATGACCTGGCTGCCTGTGTCTCTGCTGGGATGGTGTTGCAGGGGGTGTTATTCCCTGGGGTTGCTCTGCCAATTGGCTTCAGCATCATGCTCTGAACAAGTTTCCAGGATGGTTTGGGCTGGCTCAGACTCCCTTAGGCAAAGCTTGTGCTGATCCTGTGCCCAGTGTTCCAGGTGGGGCCTCACAAGAACACAGCAAAGGGGGAGAATCACCTTCCTCACTTAAAAATGTATTTAAAAGGTACATTTTCCCCAGAAATGGGCAGAACAAGCATCCCTTTTCTGCACAGCAAGAATTGGGAATGTGTGAAATGAAGCCTGTTTTGGAACTTGTATGGATCTTCTCGTAATACCAGAGTAGTTCCCAATCCCCACAGAACTAAATCTTCACGAAACCTACAAGAATTATGAAACTGTAATTCCTTTTCTACAGATGAGAAACAAAGTGGGTTAATTGTAAATTCCCTACAGCAAATTACCTCAAAATCATGCAGTAATGGGTGTTATTTCCACTGATACCTTTATTACAGCACCTTTTTGAGCCCAGTGTACAACAGAGGCACCAGGAAAATCAAGTAATGTGTGTGCAGACACAACACAGCATTGCAGAGGGAAGAGACCATTCCCAGGCTGTCAGCAAAACCACCAGGGGCATCTGCTGGCATTTTCTGTGATTTTGTCAGTCTGTGTTTAGGCTGAAGTTGCAAAGGCAGAAATTAAGTCACTGTTCCCTTCTGACTGTAGTTTGTTTCCTGATAAAGCCCATTTCTTTCACTCATTTGCTGGAAAGATAAAATAACCAAGGATTATTTGAGATTTTTATTTTCCAGCCTGCTTTTATAGCATCTTCCTGATGGTAAGATACTGATTTATATGACAAGAAGTGATAGCCTGCTGCAAGGAAATAGCCCCATTCTTTCAATGCAAAAGTTAATTTAATATTGATCTTTCGCTTATAAAATGCAAGGATAAGTCCTTTAGTAAAAACACCTTGCATCAGGCTCCTGTGGCTTTCCCAATTCAATCTGAATTTCTAAGTACTAAAAAAATCTCATTATTGAGTAGTAAACTAGCAGCTCCCTCAGCAAAAAGGTCAGGGAAGTGTGAAATAACCTTTGTACTATTCAGCAGCAGTTCTGGAATATACACATCACTCATCCATGAGGCTCATGGTGTTTAAATGCCACCTACAGCAGAGCTCCTTCTCTGGAAATCATTTTACTTCTCCCTCTTTTTGCCTTTAATAAAGCAAAGATTAAACAGTTTACAAGAGTTATTACTTTGGAGGTCACGGTTTCCCCGTGTGTCATTTGCAATTACATAGGGAACATGTCTTCTAACTCAGTGAGTTTGGACGTTTAGGTTTCAGCAAGCCCCAAAGTGCTTAAATATGTCTCTGAACTTTGAGGTTTTCTCCTTGATACCATTCCAGACATCTTGGCCATCCATCCATCCATCCATCCATCCATCCATCCATCCATCCATCCATCCCTCCATCCATCCATCCATCCATCCATCCATCCACCCATCCATCCATCCATCCATCCACCCATCCACCCATCCATCCATCCATCCATCCATCCCTCCCCACTTCCCTTTCAGCTCATTTTACTCACTTTTTATCTTGTTCTTTCTCTCAACTTCCCTAATACACCTTTTGACCCCCCTCACTGGCCTCACACTGCAGTTAGATCTTTTCTTTTTCCGTACTCCAGCAACATCCCCCAGTTAGTTTGACCATTCAAATCTGAGGAATTTAAAATGTTCCTTTGATTTTTCTCTCAGATTAATTTGATTTAGGCTTGGTTTTAAATTAGCATGTGTAGAAGGGGTATAAATGGTATTAAAAATAGCTTCTTCCAAGGCTTTTAGTTCCTTTCTTTTCTCCCTCAGAAAAGAAAACAAACCCAAAGTGTGTTGCATAAGGACAATCAGAAGGTAAATGGATGGGGAATTCCTGAAAGCAGTAGAACAAAGGTGTTTAATGCAAGGTTACTTCAAAGAAAATCTGGGAAAAAGAGAACCGTGGGGATACCATGAGGCAAACCTTGCACAGATTATTCTTGTATGTCTGCAGTTTTGTCCAAGGATTACACAACTGAAGTGTGCATGTGGGGACACCCCTTAACTAGAGTTTATTCAGAGACAGGGAAGAGGAAGGAGCGTGTTATTGAAATGGTCAGTGCTTGTGCACTCTACAGAGATATCTATTGAAAACACTGGAGAGTGTCTTTGTGTTGGTGATGGGGCTCCGTGAGGGAGATGGGATGAGTGAAAGTAATGATGTGGAGCTCACTGACAATAAATATGGTGAGTGGAGGGCAGAAATTATGATCAAAAGTGTCAGTATTTTAGAGGTTTGACCTCCAGAACCTGGCAGCCTTGTGTTTCTATTCACACTGCCCAAGTGGGAGTGGGAAAAAACACGGAGCAATAATGTGTAATCAGTGAGGAATGTCTCTACTGGAGCTGGAATAGCATCCCCAGTGCTGACTCCACTGTGCAGAGTGATATTGGAGGTTAAAGCTCTGTAATGGCCCAGGCTGCATTTATCACAGAAAGAGAGAAAAGATTCCTTCTGCTCTTATTTTCTGTTCTGGTCTGACCTGCCTTTTTGAGCCTTGTGTGCTTTGCCTGGTAAGAGCTGCTTCTCCCTGACTCACCCACAGTGGTTGTTGATGCCAGTGCCAGCCCAGCCATCAGAACAGCAGCTGCCTCTAACCAGAACACACAGTTTATCTTTCTCTTGTGTGTGTCTTGCTCTTTGATGCTATGGGAATGCATTGATTTATGCTTCCCAGCTACCCAGTGGTGTTTTTAGACAAGCAGAATTAAGGAGGAGGATGCTGCAGGTCAGTGGCTGGGAAGAGGAGACAGAAAATGCTTTTTGCTGTGAGCATTTACAAGTCTAAAAGTTATGGGGATAGACAAAGAACAGGAGCTTTATTCAGGTCCTGCACACCAAATTCAGCTTCTGTTTCTGCTCTAGACACCTGAGAGCTTTCCTGCTCTCCATCCTGGCCCCATGTGAGCACACACACACATGCACATACTCACTTTGTCTCTCTCTTCCAGGCTCCCACACATCTTTGAAGGCTTGTAATTACCTGTGTGTTTTCAAAACTGAAAGTAAAACAATTCTGACACCTGAAAACGTGTTCAGTTTGTTTTTACCTTTGCTGCTCTGCTCACTGCTGTTCACTGGAGTTCTCACAGGTGCTTACCCTTTAAAAGATGTATTTCTGCTAAGGATGCAGACATGTTCAGGGGAATTCTTTGAGTTATGTGTGATAAGTTACAGGTTTTCCATTCTGTCAAGGTATTTTTCCAGCAAGGGATGGCACAGTGACACCCCTGTCAGGGTACTTCTTCCTGAAAAGTCTGTGCACAGCCCATGTCTTTGTGCTTGGGAAAAGCATCGGCACACTTGGAAATTGTGAATGAGTCCCAGCAGTTTTACCTGTGGGGCAGAGATGCTGGACTGGAAAACAACATGTAGATGCCTGCTAGGAAGAGAGGGAAAAGGTGCCTTGAGGATGCTGTTTGAATTCAGTGTCTTCAAACAGGATAGAGGAAAAAGGTCTTTATGGAAAAAAAAAATCATCTATGTCAACTGGCTCTTTAGCTCTTGGTAAAACTTATCTTTTGTGCTTTGCTTTTCTGATTTATAGTCTCAGGCAAGGCCTTCTCTGCCCCCCTTAGTGGAAAGATGAATCTGATGGCCTTGTAAAATGATTTTTTTTAGCTCTGTTTGGTTTCTATTGTGAATACGTATATGGGATTTTACAGCACAAGTACTTACCTACAGATAGAAAAGAAGCTTTGCCTGTGTTCAGTTTGCTTATTTTTATATGGTATTGAAATCACAGCTTTTGTCTTATGGCACAAGGAAGTGATTTATTAAGTGGCAGGAACAAAGTTTCAGGATGAAAAGTTTCCCTGAAATGGGTACAAATGTCTCTTGGCCTTTATAGGAGTTAATAGGGAGTACACACGTCAAAGCAATGCAAAACCTGAGTCTTGCAGCTGTTGTCATTGTGTTCCAATCCCAGCTGATCACTTACATTTCCTTATGCAGTGTCAACCTCTGACAGGTTTCACGAGCAGGACAGTGACAAAAAGGGGGGGAAAAGCTCTTACAATTTCTCCCATAATTGCCACCTACAATCCCAGAGAGCCAAGGAGAAACGAAGCCATAAATAACAAGAAAGATTTGTCAGGCTGTGCAAGATCAGAGCATTGATTCAGCCTTGATTGGACTCCCCACTGCTTTCCTTTGGTTATTTATGTCAGGTTAACCTCTCGCTTTCAGCAGTGACATCTGTTCCCCATCTACTCATTTCAGGGAACATACTGCGGTTTCCATTCTGTCAGCTGGTTTTCCTTCTCCTGATTACTTTGGAGCAAAGCTGCCGGGGTGGGT
The DNA here is from genome assembly GCA_013396655.1 of Campylorhamphus procurvoides. NCBI lineage: Eukaryota > Metazoa > Chordata > Aves > Passeriformes > Dendrocolaptidae > Campylorhamphus > Campylorhamphus procurvoides. The sequence goes on along the minus strand of WBMV01001087.1, from coordinate 223,254 downwards.
TTTTATTTAAATCATGCCTAATTTGAAATGAATGTGCTTGCTTTGAGATAGGACACGTGATAACACGTGGTACATTCCATAAAATCTACCAAACACGTACAGGACGAAATCAAAACTATGAGGACCCAAGCGAGGGGTTTAGGGAAGGCAAAGGCAGAGGAAAGAACAGGCTGAGCATCGAGGTGGAAAGTGCCATTCCCTGTTTCACACAGGAAAATGAAATCATCAAATACTCCTTTGGTGAAGTGTCAGCCAAGGGGGCTCTTCCCTCAGGTGTGTGAGCAGATGTGGACATCCACTTGTCACTAGAAGTCTCCTTCTAGTCATCAGTAAGGTCCGAGAGCCTTATTTCTGAATTTAGATGGGGTGTTCTCTGTTTGAGTGGGGTCTGTTGGCAAAGGAAGCCTTGGAAAGACAGCTGGGTGATTTCCCCCCCTTGTCTCCTGTGTGTGCTGGCTGTGCAATGCTCCACTCTGCTCGGACCCAGCAACTCCTGCACAAACCCCCCACGTTTTCTGAGCAGCAGAGGCAGAGAAGGAAACCTGCTGTGCTGCAATCCACGCTCACAGGAGAGCATCGTGTGGCTTCCCCTAGAGGTGTTTCTGAACTCAGCTCTGTGCTGAAGACACTGCTCTGCTGGGACAGCAGGAAGCCCATCCCGAACTCACATGGCTTGGTTTGCCCCTTTTGCCTCAGTTCCTTCCTGTGTTCCTGAATTGGAATTGGCAGGCTAGAACTTCAGGCAGAAGTTAGAAGCTTGCTACAAGGGTCATCTTATGAAAATCAGCCATCATGAATTATGCAGCAGCCTGGCTGATATCGAGTACTACATTTCTTTAAACATGCTTGAATCTCCACTTTTAATCTTGTGTTTTTACACAAGGTTACTGGTTTCAAGACCAAAAAGAAAGGCATCATTTTATATACTTTTTGTCATCCAATGCTTGCAGTGCCGTAAATTTAATTCTGATGTTGACACTGGCTAAGGTCACTTTACCTCTTTATTCTGGCATCCCCCAGGGCAGGTATTTTGTTGCACTTTGCACATGATTTATGTAATCTACCTATTCAAATTCCTAGTTGCATAGGACAGCGTGTCTCATCTCAGGCCAAGAATGTTATTAGTGCTTAAAGAACAATAATAATGATCCTACCTTGAAGGAGAAAAGAGCAATATGAGCAAGGTAAGAGAATTAATAATCAGGAAAATCTTCTCTCTGAAAAAATAAGAAGCTGCTTCCTTGCCTAGAGAGCTCCATAAAAAGGCAGAAAATCTGAGGTAGGTTAATGTATGATCTCCATATAAACCACTTCAGTGATTCTCCCTCATCCTCCCCTGAGTTTGTTGCCTTGTGCTGTTGGACTTTATCTCTATATTTGATTCTAGGTTTTATTTTATTAGAAATTGCTGCTTCTTAGGGAGATTAGCATTACAAAAGCAAAGACTAAGAAATTTGTGGAATTTCTCTAACTCTTATCTTGAGAAGGGAGATGTTATAAACAATTGCTGCTATCCCAATATATCTGTTGTTAAATTACTAACTCCCAGACTGGAGGCTTTTAAAATAATCCCTGCCATTCCAGAGGGAGGCTTGTCTTCAAAGTGTTCAAGCTTTAACCAACTTCCCTCAGTGAAGAGTTTTAACTCTTATTGAAAAACAGAGGGTCTGTGGGCCAGGGAAGGAATTTACTGCAGGTCAAAGGGAACAGCCAAAGTCAAAGCTGTGCCCATGTGGTGCTTTCTGGGTTGGTCACTGGGACACTTTTGCCAACAGCTGATCTCAGCATGGACAAGGGATTTAGGAATGCCCCACTAGCCCCCATTTCTGGGATGCTGTACTATCCTGAATGTCACAAATATTCAGCTTAGTCCCAGGTGCCCCCCTGGCTTCACTGTTGCTCTTGTGGTGTTTTCCTGAATTACAGAAAGGAAGACACACAGGTCTTGCAGAGTTCTGATTCCTTCCCCCCGAATTAAAAAAAAAAAAATAGTTAATATATATATTTTGTACAAAAGGATCCTTCCCTTTGTGTGCATTTCCAGTTGAGGGATGCTGAGTTCAATGAGAGTGTAACAGCTGCCACTGGATCTACCAGAGTAATTTCTTGCCTAATATTCCTCTATTGTGTTGCACAAGGTATTAAATATCATTGAATACATGTTGAAAAAAAATGATTCAGGCATAATTGCACAAAAAGATTCCTGTGGAGGCTTCACATAGGTGGGAAGTGTCTGTGTGTGCATGTCTGTTTTAAAAAAAACTTAGATATGATTATACAAAATGTTAAAGATCATTTTCTACGTTGCCAGGACATATTTTCCCCCCTTGCTTCTTCAATTTCTAGTACTTCCAGCAGCTCCTAATGATTTTCCCACTGTGTTTATGGGACTGTCTCATACTGGGATGTCTGGGTTGCAAAATGTTCAGTGCATTCACAAGTAGAGGTCTCTCTGGGACAAAGTCTAAAAAACAGTCCAGGCATTTTTGACCTGTTCAGATCTCCAGTTATACACTGAAATTAGTGGGTGATTAAGTACCAACAAAGAAAACTGATAGGATTTTACCTAAAGAAGCACAGATAAACTTCAATCAAGAATAAGAACCTTCTCTGTTTTCATTCAAATGTTTTATCTGCAGGTCCTCAGACTCAGAGTGTAAGAAAAATCTGACAATATTGGTACAAATAGGGGATAAACTCATCTCAAAACGGTGACACCCCATTATTGGTTGTCTTTAGGAATTCACCACTTTCCCCACTTCTGGGATGTTGTATTATCCTGAACATCTTGAACCTTCAGCTGCTCTCCCGGTTTCACTATTGGTTTTGCACTGCTTTCCAAAGTTAGGGAAAGCCAGACACACAGGTCTTGCAGAATTTCCATTTCTCCTGCAAAGTTACAGAAAATGTAAAGAACTGATGCTGCAGATCAATGCAGGTACCGCTGTAACCCAAATTATCTCCAGCCCTGTGCACTGCACCAATTAGCAAAGACAAAAAGGGAAGCAGTAACTAGGTATGCCATTATTCTGCCAATCTTTACAATCTCTTTTATGTGGAATTCCACTTCAAAGCACCTTTCTTGTTTGGTATAAGATCACTTACATAAGCAATGAGCAGACGTGACTAAAAATAAGTATTTTGTTATTCCTTCGTGCCTGTGTCCTCAGCTACTGACAATCTCTGATTCCTATGGTTCCTGGCAGTTCTTCACATTGACACTATGCATCTCTCTTCCCACTTTTGGCTTCTTATTTTTATTCATTTATTTCTTGCTTTATTTTAACTCTTTTTCTTCTCCCATCTTGTACACCTCAGGTTTTTTTTAAGTCACCTCCATTACCATTTTTAAGGGGTGAAAGAGGATGTCGAGGGTAGGACTGAACAGGTAGGGGGAACCAAAAGGTTGAGTTTAAACCACTTATTTTATTCCTGGTGGTGACAGTTTTAAATACAAATTAGGGTTACTTTGGGGTAACTTGGCCCGAGCTCCTCAATTTGCAGTTTGTTCTTGCAGCCTGAGAACTTCACACTGTGAGAACTGTCACTCTGGCTAAGCTGGCTCCCACATTAACAAAGGACTGGGATTCTATCTTCTTATCCTGCACAAGGAGCTTGATTTACTTCAGCCTGCACAGGTGCACATAAGGATTAAATCTCCTCATGTGAGAGGTATTTGCTGTGTACACTACTGGGAAAAGCAGAAGAAAATCAGCCCTGGTAACTTTCCTGTTATACAGCCTTGATTTGCTAAACTATGGGCTGAGCTGGTTTGACACACAGCACTAAAACAGGGGCAGAACACGTTTATTCTGGTTTATTCTCCTAACCCAGGTGCTTAAACTGCTGCCAAAGAGGACCTGAGAAGACTCCAGCTTTACAAATGCAGGAATGCCTATGAAGTAAAGACATGCATTCAAGTGTCATCTTGTCCTTAAGTAATATATTTGTCCTCCAAACCTGCCATGGAGTTACAAACCTAATAGAAAAAGCAATTGCAAACAGAATGAAGTCCTGAGAGCACCTTCCCAACCCTACATTCAATATCAGCCTTAATCTGGGACCTTTTAGAGTGGTCAGGTTATCTGGAAATACTGCACAGCTCAAGTTAATTGTCTACAAGAGCCTCTTCTGTAAATATGTGTCAGGCATTGTGAAGCACTGCCAGGGATCAGAGGTGTGAAATTCAATATTCATTGGTGTACTTGCAGGAGGCCCCACAGAACAGTCCTATTTACTTACAGCAATCATTTATTGGCACTGGCAACATTTTGCAAGAATCAGTAAGCTTGCAAAAATACCAAACAGCTCTTTATAAGAAGAACCTTCAGTGGAATTGACATTGTGAGTAGCATTGCGGGACTATGAGACAATAAATGCATGGAAAAAATGAAAGTGGTTCTGTTGGAACACTGTGGTGTGAGCTCAGGATCCCAGATGGAGCCAAGGTCCTGCTGGGTTGGGTGACCTGCAGGGAAGAAGAAACTGTCTCTGCCCTGAAGAGCAAACAAAGCAGAGGAGAAGGAAAAAGAAAGAAGATCAGGTGATTACTCCAGTGGAGCCAGAGCCATGACATAGGTTCAGTCGTAACTTCCAGCCAATACACTACCAAAAAGTCTCTTCTATTCTGTTACTTGTAGTAGCTCCTAAACTATATGAGACCCTTTTTAAAGTTTCTTTCATTATTTCACTTGTAGTAGCTCCTAAACTATATGAGACCCTTTTTAAAGTCTCTTTCATTATTTCACTTGTAGTAGCTCCTAAACCATATTAGACCCCGCCCTTTTTTTCCCAGTGGAGACTCTCATTTACCAAATGGTCCCAGACAAAGCCTTTCAAGTAAGTCTGAAACATGTGAGGAAGCTTCCCAAGGGGGTGGCAGAGAGGTTGAGGTGTTAATCCAGGTAATGAAGAGCAAATCTAGAAGGAGTTCTGCATTTTGCTTTGTTGGCAAAATATTACTTAAGCACTGTTCTTGTGCCTAAGGACTGATGAGCTTGGTAACCCTGAGGAACTTTGCATCATTTTTGTTGTCTTTGAGACCACTCATACATTAATAGAGTGGACAAAGTTAAAAGGAAATGAAAATATCTAGCATTGTAAAGTCAGGGAGATTGAACAAATCTACATGAGAAAGTGTTGGGAGCTCCCCTTTAAGTTAGTTCAGTACCTGGTGAGTGAGATTGCCTTTTGAACTGATGATTTCCCTCTCTGCTCTGAAATGTGTGATGCTCTGGGACTCAGAAATCCTTCTCCTCACCTTGCCAGTGATACATACTGTGACCTTGATGAAATAGTTTCATTTTGCTTTATATATATATTTTTTTTAATGTTTTGGCTTTAAAAGACAAAGGTACTCTATGAAAGCCAGGTATTACTACTGCAGGGTCGTTCCACTGCACTAGATCAGATATAACTAAGAAGAATATGAAAGTTTAGAAATAAATTCAGCAGGTTTGTCTTTCTCTGTATCTGCCAAGAATTATTGATCAAAATTCCTTCTGTAACTCAATAACAAATCAAGGATGCACTTAAGGAGGAGTAGCAGCCAAACCACCAGTCTGCAGTGGTTGATTGTGGGGTAACAGATTTCCTAACAAAGGAGGAAAATGGTCAGTGTAAACTTTGGAAATGGATTTGGAGAAAATGAGGGAAATTATATCCCTCCCCAGGAAGAGATATGGCAATTTAATTAGCATTTGTCCGAAAATGGCTTCAAATGTTGATCCAATTTCCCAGGAACATCAGCCATTTAAATTCCAGATCATTTCCAGCCACTCTGATTCCATCTAGATCAATTCAGTAAGCTCGTAAGAAATAAATATTGGATTTTGGCCCAATGCTAGAGAAGCATATGGGTCATTAACTGTAATTCAGGCCTTGCAGGCTGTTTGCTGCCTCTCCTGCATAAAAGCAGAAGTGTTTCTCCCTCTCCAAAAGAGCTGCTCTATTCTGCTTTGCAAGTTTGGGAGGCGCGGGGCAGTCAGTCTTATTTTAATGCTAGTATATTTCTCTTCAGCTGCACTTGTCTCCAGCATTTTTTCTGCTTTGCTCCTGCCTGGCATCTCCAGGCTTGGCTCATCCCCTTGCAGTGCTTGGGGCTGCTGGTGGATTCTTCCAGCTCTGGCTGCTGTTTCCAGTTTCTGTGGTCCTGCACCCCTCAGAGAGGGTGCCCTTGGGAGCTGCCCTGCCTTCCCCTCTGGGGAATCTCCCTGGGTCTTTGTCCTGAAGCCTGCAAAGGTAATCCCCCAGGTGTGACTGCAATGTGAAGCCTTACTCTGAGGTTCTAGAGCTCCAGCAGTTGTTTGCTAACTCAAAGTGGCTGGTAGGTGTTTGTGAAGCTCCGTCTGGTACAAGGACAGGAGTGTGTTTTGGAATCTGTCAATCCTCAGTCTCTCAATCAGTGCAACTGTGTGACTAATGTGAAAACGAGGATTTGTAGAATAAACCACCTTCAGACAAACTCTTTAGTTACAAAGGGATGGATTTCTCTTACTGTTGGCTCCAGGAAGCTGCATGAGCTACTCCTAGGACAGTCCATGGGGTATCAGTGTAGCTGAGTGACTTTGTTCACCCCTGGCCTTGGCTGCCAGTGCAGGGGGCTCAGGTGTGAGCTGGGTAACTGTGGTGGGGCAGGAGACACACTGCAGAGCCAGAAGGAGCTGAGATTGAGCTTGTGTCTGGCTCTTCTTGTAGCAAATCCAGGGAGCAGGCTGCTGGGACTTGCTGAACCTGGGCTCTGCCTTGAGGAGCTGCTGTGCAGGTAGGAAGGGATCCAGCCCAGTCTGAAAAGGCAACGGGGAAGGTCAGGGATTGTGCAGTAAAGCAGGGGAGGTCAAAACTAGGGCTAGGCAGGAAAGGAGCCTCAAGAAGAGGCTGGAGCAGAACAAGTGTGTTTGTAGGAGAAAGGAGAAGAGGTACAGGAGGTTGCTGGAAACATATGGGTAGGATGTGAAGTTGGACAAGACCAGGATTTGATTTCTTGTTGTAGGAGTTGATGCAAGTTCTACATTTTTTAGGTGACTGAAAGCACTGCCTATCACAGACTGGCCTGCTAAATTTATCTGTTCCTTGGCTTTCTGTACAGACCCTGTGGTTAAAATTGCTTTTGCAGGGGTTTTGTGAAGACAAATTAATATCTGCTAAATCCTTGGGTGAGCTTGTCAAGAAGTAATTTAATCATCCAAATCCTGTGCAATGAATTAATTCTGCCCTGTTAGTTCAGTGAGGGGAAAATTCTGGATGGCTGCTTTACCTGTTAAGCACCAGCCATCCCCTGTGCTCAGTCTTGGGGATCCCCGAGAAGAAACAGTACCTGCTGTGTCACTGATAACTGGGCACAAAGGAGCCACATGAAATTTATTTAGCTCTTGTTCTGGAGCTTTCCTTAACATGGATGCTTCTTGAAAAATATCCCATTCAAAAGGATAGGAGCCTGAATGAAGTTTCTGGACTCGGAATGTCTTAAAACTATGACCAAGTATAAATCCACCTTCAGTTGCTTCTCTTCACATGCATTCCCTCACGTGCTATTCTCTGAAAATCTAAGCCTGAAGTATTCAAGTGACACACTAATCCAATCAGTTCCTAGCCAAATTTTCTGGCTCACTAAACCAGCTGGGAAATGAAGACCTCCAGCTGTTCAGAGCACCCACAAGTTACAGCACCCAACTCTTCTGTGCTGCTTCTTACCTGTGCCAGGAATGTGATCAGGCTTCTCCATGGGATCCTTACCCTGTAGTAAAGGGGGGAGGAGCAGCTTAACCTAGCTGGGAAGTACATGCTAAGGGAAATAATTGTTGCCTCAGTGACATACCATAGGCCTATGCATTGTCTTTTAGTCCTGTGATTTCTCATCTGAGGATTGGTGAGGTGTCACCAACCTGTGTCAGCCCCATGGAGGGATGGGGGCTTGTGGCATGAAGCACTTAAAGTTGAGGTGTTCTGGGGGAGATGTCAAGGACTGTTTCTAGCCATGCCCTCCATCTTCAGGTTATAAACACTACCAGAATTAGCATCTGTCCCTTTCAGAATTAAGAGAAGTAGATTGAGAGAAACACTGAATTCTGTTCCATGACTGATAGATACTTGATGTGGGTTCTTTGGGCTGTGGGGCAAGTCAGGAGGACATGTGGCTTCCTGATACAATCTTCAGCTGAAGCATTTGGTGAACCTCCCCTATCCTTAGACACTCAAAGCAGCCTGGTAAGTTGATATTTTCATCTGAGAAGGTTCTCAGTTGTTGAGTGGATTTCACAGCTGAAACAGCACCCATTGCTCTTGCACAAGCAGAGCATTTACAGGCACCAAGATGTCAGTGCAGGAATCTGGTCACTGTAACACAATGCACATCAACATCAGCTGCAAAGAAGAACAGTGTTGGCTCTTCTGGCCCATCTCTCCTTGCCCTGGTATATTTAGTGGCCTTTGTTTGCAGCAGCTGTGAATGGTGCATCAGGCATCTTAGTTATTTTCAAGTGCATGCAGTTCAGCTTCCATAAAAATGAACATAGAGGGAATGCCTGGCAAAGTGTCATTTAGATCTGTTGCTTTTAAATGTCAGTTCTTTACCCTCCACAGCAATATAACATAACATTAGGATATGAAATTCAGCTTCAGTTTGACTAAGCATCCAGCTTGTGTGTGGCACTGCACAGAACTTTTTCAAAGCAGGGAATTGGCAACTGCTTGTATGGCCTCTTCTCAGCTGTGCCTTTGGGGTTTTGGAAGTGGGAGCTCCTTATAGTAAGATTGCTTGTGTTGAACAAAGAGACCACCCAAGTCTGAAATTCAGAGTGGCAAGAAGCACCTTGAGTATTGATTTAACTAAAGTAGTGAACAAAAAACTCTGAAAACTGATCATCTTTACCCATAAAGGGCAAGCACTTGGTTGCTCTAAGGAAATATAAGGTCTGATATTTGCATTTTCTTTTAGATGCTTTGCTTTTAGACAGTGAGCAGGTGCCAGTCCTTTCCCAAGCTCAGAGGACAGCAGAGATGCATTTTACCACAGTGCCTCTGTGAATATGGTGTTCAGTAAGGGCACAGGAGCTGTGAACTCAGATGCAGTTGTGACCTCTTCCTGAATGAAGTTACAGCTGCATCTCTGAGGGGACAACCTCCTCATGGGCACATCTGCTGGGTGGGACTGTCCTGGCACAGCTGCTCTGGTTCAAGTGGCTCTGTGGTTGGTGAGGAGACAAGAAAATATATAAACTTCTTTTGCAAAGGAAGGGAGTGAGGGGTTCATAAGTTCAGGTTTTCAGGATGAGAAGCACGTCAAAACTGCACAGCTTCTTCCTGACAGTGGTGCCAACATGTAGGTGGTCACTGCCGTGTTCTGGGGGGAAAATGAACCATTGGTGGTTGAGGTATTTTAGAAACCTCTGCTCTAACTCTTGATAGAGAAACCTGTTGTCTCCTATTAGCATTCAGTGCATGAGGTGGCTCAGGGTGCAAGGGTTGTTAGATCTTTGGGTCTAATCAGGATGCTCTGAAACCCCTCCATGGCATCAGGAGCTTATCTAGAGGTCTGAAAGCACTGCCATCCCTCAGTGCTGCCTGTCACATCCTTTGTGTCACAGTCTGACAGAGATGCAGGTGTCTCCTGGTGTCTCCTGGAGCTTTCCCTGCTCATCACAAACATCCATCCCTGATGGATCTAGGAGCAGTGAACTAGCTTATTTGTTGTTTTTTCTTTTTTTACTTCAAGTTTTCTTTGACTATTTGCTCTTTTAGTAAGCCTGTCTATCAGTGGCTTAAATTTCTGTGAAGTCAACTTTTCTTGACCTCATGTTAGATTATTTGCTGCTGGGAAGCACGAATTAAACTAAAATATAAAAGGCAAGAAGGTCAATTTGACTCCTGGCTAGATGGCAAGTGATCTTGATGTCTGTGTCCATTTGCTTCTGCTGGGAGCACACAGCATGTCACAACCTTTCAAAGCACTGTTTACCCAACAGCTTTACAATGCATATTCAAACTGATAAAATGCCCAGAAACTCGATTTTAATTTAGGAAAATGTAACTTGTTCATACAAGCCACTGTAGCAGAAAATTCATTAAGGTTCCTTAAAGTGTGGTGCCCAAGGAATCTTTATTATGGCAAGTGACAAGGATTTATTTTTAATAAGTCATCATCTGGTAATGCGAATATTTTTCTGAAGTTACTGTTTTCTCATTAGAAATTGAAGAATTTTCATGCAAACTGTTTCTGTTCTGTCTAAATGGGAACTTTGTGTGATTGTGACAATTGTGTCCAAATATCCTTTTGGGAAAGCAAGAGCCTAAAGAAAACTACATCAATGTGCTTGGGAGAATTTATGATTCATTAACTGAATTATTTCAAAATTCCTGTTTTGTTTTATTCCCTTCTGAGGTTCTGGATGCTCTGGAAGCTGAGGAGGGGAATTTGTGTGGATCTACTTCTGATGTGCCATAAATGGTCCCTGTAGATGGGAGATTGAACTTTGAGCTCTAAAGTCAGAGAATGTTTCCCACTGGTCTGGATTTAATTTCCAACCTTATCTGAGTGAAAAAGGGTATTTGAAGACGTAAAACACTGAGATTTTGAGTTGTCTCTGTTGGTAGGTTTGACTATCACAGTTAACAGCCTGGTTTCCCCTAAACTGGAGGGTGTTCAGAGATTGCTCTTGACAAAGTTGATACCAACGATAATGTTTTGACATTTGCCTGTTTGTTTTCCTGGATCAGTTCCTTGACCCTGTTCACGATGTGACTGCTCAAGCTAAGGCAGGTCTGTGTCGTGCCAAGGGGTACAACTGGGATGCCTGGAGTGGGAATTACTTCAGCAGGCATTGCCACTGAAAGCTCTTCCTTGAATTAAAAACAGCCTCCAGTTTCACATGAATCTAGAGAACCATCTGGGGCTTGGATCTCCACCTCATGTGGAGAAATTTCCCACTCTCCCAACAATTGGATTTTCTCCATTTTTTTTTCAGTTTTAACATACGAGACTCAAAGTGCCTTATAAATGGGGTTTAATTTCTGTGCAGTTTGCAGGATGCCTATAGCATTCAATTTGTCATGCATTTTGTGTATTGAAGTAATAAGGATGCTTCATAACTGCATCATTATACTCACAGAATTTACCTTAGGGTGACTAAAGGGAATTTTTGCCTAATCCTGTCTCTCTTGACTATTGCCCTGTTAATAAGAGCAGCTGCACCCTTTCAAGGTAAAATGTTGTTCTCCAGTCCTTTAGAAAATAAAATTCCTGCTTGTTGTGCAGGCACAGCTGTTGAACTGCTGTAGTTTACAGCTGCTGTGCAGGTGAATTTGTTGTGACTTCATTTTCTCTATGCCATCTGACACTGCAGCAGGTATTCTGTGAGAAGGTGATGTGTCTGAAGCAGGGGAGGCAAATTATTGAGAGTCCAACACGAAGGACAGCAGTGAAGTAATCCCCACCTGAGGGAGCCCTCTGATGGAGAGATCACAAGGCTTCATTTCCTGAACTGAACCCATCCCGTTGGAAGATGTGGGCTGTCATTTTTGTGTTCCCTGATGGATTGTAGCAAGGTGTCTGAATTTGTGCGTGCAGTTCCAGTCAGACTAAGATGCTCTGCAGGGAGCAGGGATGGATGTTTGTGATGAGCAGGGAACGCTTCACAGAGAGGGGACACCTGTATCTCTGTCACGCTGCTGGCACAAAGGATATGACAGGCAGGACTAGGGGATGACAGGAGCAGTGGTTGCAGATTTTGCCATCACTGGTTGTCTGCCTCAAGGTAACTGTCCCAAAGTATGAATAAAAGCAGATGCTGCTGCATTGCATCCACCTCACTAATAGTATAGTTTGGAATATGTAAACCATGCCCAGGTCAAAACTGAGACATGGGTGCACTCCCCCTGTGTCTGTTTTGGGGGCAGGAGATAGCCATGTGTTCCCAGACAGCCACTGTGCCATAATATCCCTGCAAGTCCTACCTTGCTGCATGAATCTCTGAAAAGACCCCCACCCTGACAACGTGGTCGTCTGCACCTTGGTATTTAATCAGCACTGAAATTTCCCCCCTGTGCTCACCCAGCAAGCAGAAATAGAATGGTTTGGGTTGGAAGGGGACCTGGAACATCATCCACTTCCAGCCACCCACCGTCAGTCTCTGCCTGGTTTAATAAGCAGTAATGGGCTCTTTGTTTCAAGTTCTGGGATGTCCTATTTCATTGTGGTGAAGAAATGGCCACTTGCTGTTTTCTGGATTCCTTCTCTGAGCAGAGCACCTCTCTCCTGTCAGTCACTATTTCTTTTGGACTACTTTAAGTTAATACTGCTTGTCTATTTGCCTCCTCTGCCCTTGTCCTGTGTGTCCTGCTAAGCTGTTTAGTTTCCTACCACTTCTGACATTATGGGGGATCTTATGGAAAGTTCTGTCTTTGTTTACTGCAATGGCAACATGGAGCTTTCATCCTTACTCATTAGTGCATGTATCCACTGTTAGTAAATACTTTTTGTGACCAAAAATCATGTCCATGGCCTAAGTTTGTCTGCACTAGCAGGTTTTTTTATATTTCCTTGTGCTTGTTCCCCATTTTCTTTATGTCCCTGTGCGATGCTGGCCAAGTGCCTTGCAGAGGCCCATTAGGTGATAATGGCTCCATCTGTCATAGAGAGATTTCTCCCTCTGCACAGCTCTGCTTCTAAAACGTCTCTACACATCAGTACTCTTCTAAATTGTATAAATGGTTAATTTTTTCCCTTGTGACTACTTCAAACCTAATTCAGGGATCTCCGACTCCAGATACAGAAGAATTACAAATGTGTTGCACTTTCCATTATTTATAATCCTGTGCGTGTTCTGGTACTCACATCTATGGAAATAAGCAGATAATACAAGCTGGAGGATCAAATGCAGTTTCTCCTGAACTTTGACCACCTGCTCACACTCCCTTTAAGAGCTACATCTCGAGACTTATTTGCAGCACTTAAACCTGTGAACAGTTTAAAAGCAGCTGGTGTCTTTGTCTGGTTAAAAAAGCAGCTTCTAATGTAACACTCCTTCTCTCCATACGTCTCTTTGCTACGATGCCTGAATAATGTGCTCAGGTTTCATGGGAATCCTCTCAAACAAAAATGGAAACAACAGCATTGAAGAGGAACAGTGTCTTTGGCTGTATTAATAAAAAGTCCAGGTGCACACACCTGAGCAGGCCCTGCCTTGTGAAGGGCCCAGGAAACAAAGGACATGATTCCTTGCAGGTGTATTTCCCAAAGTCCACCTACAGGCAGGTCCTTCCTGCTCCATTGTGTGTCCACCTGTAAAAGTCTGTCAGCTGTCTTTGAGATTTGTGTGGGCCTCAATTGCCCTAGGGGAGGCTTTCTTCAGCTTTGTGAGTGTGTATATATATATATATATGTATATATATGTATATATATGCTGTGGTAAGATAGGAAGGGCTGCACATCACTTATGTACCTTACTTGCCTCTGTTGTCTTCCTTTATCACAGAACCACTCACTGAGCACTGATTATTTTTGTCTCCCACATGCATCAACACAAGCTACAAGGCATCTTAACACTTGTTATCTTGTTATGTCGTGCTGGAGGCTTATTAAGAAGTGACTGCCCTTTGGGTCAGAAGTGAAAACAAACACAAGAGCCACTAAGGCTTCACTTGAAATACTTGCCCTTTTCCCTTCTACAGCGAAACCTCAGCTGTATGTAGAAGCTCACTCTGACTCTGATTTGGCTACGAGCAATTCCCCTGCATGAACAGCCTTTTTGACTGAAAAGAAAAGGATTTTAAGTACCTTGAACTTCTGAGTTCCAGATGTGGAAGTCACTGAGGGTATTTGTGTTCTGCTTCCTGTCAATGCTGTGCTTCAGGCCAGCCTATTTCATTTCTGTCTCTGGCGTTACAGAAGGAGGATTTGCAGGCAGATATTACAATACTAAGGTTTAAGGCAATCAAGAAACCAGAAAGGTTGTGTCACGAGATCTGTTTGCCTACATGTATTCCTTTCATTAGCCTGTATTTGGTTGTGCCTCTGCTCTTACTGAGGGGCTGCTTTCATTGCTGTGGCAGGCTCAGAATTACCCTGGAAGGAACGTAGCTCCTACTCTTACCTCAGACAAAGAGGAATCTGGAAAATAAGGATTCCTCTCCCTCCCCCCCACCCAGAAATTTTGTCTAACAAGGTGAAAATGGGAAAGAAGATGGATAAGATCTCTGATTGCAGCAGCTAGAAGTCTCAATGCTCAGCAGCACTAGAAAGGAAGAGAAATTATTCTGCTTGGGTTGTGCTGTACTCCCCTGTTTCCCTTCCCTGTGCTCCAAGGAAAAGCTCTAAGAAAGGCCTTGCAGGGCAGGGAAAGCTCCAAGTCCCTCATCTTTCTGGTTTTGGCAGCCCAGGCTGAGAGGATCTGTATATTGAAAGAACAAAACACCCTTTCCCACCAATCTCTTAAATGAAAGGAAGCAGAAAACATGTCTGACTCAACTAAATCTATAATAAAGTATTAATATTTTATATTTGGTTGGTAACAGTGTAAGATCTATTGCCACAGCAGTCTGACTGAAAGGAAATATTAGCTAAATATGATGTGTTTAATAAGACAAGGGGAAATTGATTTCTAAAATGGAAAGGTAGGAGACGTGTAGGATAGCACAGGACACTGTAGCTGTTGGTAGGCTTTATAATTCTAAAAATCAGTGGTGAAGAACTTCTGTTTGGGAGTTTGATCTTTGATTGATGTGAGTGAGTCTCTAAAACTTTTTCTTGCCCTATCAAGGTGCCTTCAAGCCAGAAATTTTGATGTGCAGCAACAAAAGTGCAAATTAAGTACAAACTTGTGGCAAAAAATAGTCATGACCAGAGCTATGGTTGGATATATAACTGTTGTTTCATGATCCTGTGTGCTTAATTAGCAACTTTACCACCTCTTTTGAGCTGGGGAGACACAAACTAAATTTCAAGCCTAAATCTTTTCATGTGTGTGAAGTTAACTACATGGTGATTAAATGATGTTCTAAGGTATCTATGCCATCTACTGTACAGCAAGTGAAGCCCATGGAAGTTCAGGAAGCCTGAAGAGTTTCCTTTAGGAAGGAGGACATGGGACTTAATTTATCCAGAATGATTCACAGCCTCTAAGATCAGGGTAGTCAACAAATTTGGCAAGTAGCAAAGGCAGGGTCTTGCTCTGTTTAAGCTGGGAGAAGTAATGAAATCAGTGTTGTAAGAGAAGAACACATTCTGTGGATATTCTAGTGGCTCACACAGAACATTTGTGGGAACTATGTGGGAATGTGTAAGAATTGCTGTTGCAATTTTGAAAATCAACAAATGAAGGACATTCTTCCCAAACTTCTGTTTAGGAGAGAAGTATTTTAAAAATGATCTCCCACTGTGCCCTGAGAATTGGTGGATTGCAGTTCTGATAGTGAGTAATTGGCAGAGTAATTTTGAAACCACGTAATTGTTCAAGGAAATGTCTGATGCTCATCCAGGTGGATCTTGCTTAGCTCCTGCCTTCCTTGTCCCCTTGAGATGCTGGCAACTCAAATAGTCCAACAGAATGTGAAAGAAAGCAGTGACTGAGGTGGGAAAGTGTTCAGTGATTCTCTCTCTGACTCATGAGGAATGAATTGGAGAGCTTTGACCCAAGAAAAGCTGTTACATGATCCCGAAATAACAGAAGAATAAAACCAGGAGGAAAGGCATAAATCCGTGATAGGAAAAGGAGTAAGAGCTTCCTGTTCAAAATACTGTGCCAAAATAATTTATTGAAAGAACATCCAGGAGGCAGGAAAGTCACGGATTAAAAAAGGATGATACATTTACTGAATGTTTATACCAAAATTAGATACATCCTGGAAAAAGGAACAATTTAGAGACAAGTCAAGGATGGCTGAGAGTGAACACAGTAAGCCTTTACATTTGATGCAGTTCCTGACCTCTGGAGTGGGCATAAGCCTATTTTTTGGAACAGCTTCTCACTCCTGAGCAGAATTTGCTAAGTCACTTTTCTTACCTTCCTTGTCAGTTTTGATTTTGAACTACATTTGGAGAGGAATCTGTACCCATAGGGGAAAAAAAGTTTAATAAGACCTTTGCCAGCTCTCCTGTGCAGTTAATTTCTTTGAGGTTTGTGTGTGGTCTGTTCTGAGCTCTTGGTAAAGGCATCATCAATGTCATCTTGCTGTTTTAAACATCCCAAAGCCCAGCAGTAAGTCTCAGCTGGCCCATGGGTTATCTCAAACCATGGACTGAATATTAACATCACTTGGTTTATCTCTAAAATGTGCCACCACCTCTAAATACTGGCAGCGTTGCTGCCTTTTATTGCTGAATCCCTTGAACTCCCTCCATAAGGCAGAAGGTGCAGGCACAGCTGTACAGCAGGACCTGCAAAACCTTTCTTGACTTGTCTTAATGTCTACCAGCCAGTTAAATATATCTTATTATTGCTACCAACCTTTACAAAGAAAGCGGTTTGTTTTGGGTGGGTGGATACCATTAGTAGGAATACAGCAAATGTAGATGGCACACACTGTGTTAAGGACACAGGAACAGAAATAACATACCCACAGTGCTGGGGATTGACAGGACACAGTGACAACTGCAGTGTGTAAAACTTGCTTAATCTGGATGTTCTGAAGTTCTGGAATAAAGTTCTACCTTACCTCAAGCCTGATTATTAAAGCTGCCACCCCATCAGTCTGGATACAAGTGAGAATACAGCCTACAAACTAAACCAGCATATAGACCAAATATATATATATATATATATATGTGTGTGTGTGTGTGTGTGTAATACAGCCCAGCAAGAGAAATGGTATTGCCCATGGGTAAATGTTAGAGCCATAAAAATAACAGGGGGCACACTGATGTGGGAAATACACTCTTTGCATCTGTACAGGTTAGGAACCCCTTAGGAATGTATTGGGAATGGTAATCAGGAACAAATCTTACATGTGTTTCTGCCACACTGAGGTTAATTTTGTTTCTCCACACACATGCCTGAAACTTGTAAAAATGCCAAGCAAATAGGTAATAAATAGAACACATTTGGAGGCAGTCAGTTCAGGAAAACTTAGGTGTTTTCTTCTGTTCTCATCTGAACACCTTGTCCTGATGTCCAGGCCAGGATATTGGCTGTGAATCCTGGGGGAGACCAGCTCAAAATACCTGCAGAAACAGTGCCATAGGTAAAACTGATTTTTATTTTTCAGCTTGTTTGCCAGTATGCATGTTCTTTTATGAAAAATGCCTTAGGCTGAACCTAATGCTTGACCTTTAGTGCTCAGGTGTTAGGGGAGGGTTCTGTTTCACATCTGAGTGCCTTTAACAAAGGGAAGTACAAAGTGGGCAGCAGGTGAGAGGGGATTCTGCCCCTTCAGGTGAGACCCCACCTGCAAAGCTGCCTCCAGCCCTGGGGGCCAGCACAGCAAGGACATGGAGCTGCTGGAGCAAATCCACAGGAGGCACCAGGATGGTCAGAGGATGGAGCAGCTCTGCTGGGAGAGCTGGGATTGTTCAGCCTGGAGAAGAGAAGCTCTGGGGTGACCTCATTGTGGCTTTTCTGATTTGTAGTTTCCTGGGTCTTCCTTCCCACACTTGTAAACAGGAGTAACATTGGCAATCTTCCAGCTGCTAATTGCCAGTCTTCCCGAGCATCTGTCCTCCAGCTACTGGATACAACAGGCAAACTGGGGATTCAGACTCTGGAATCATTCCTCAGTTTTGTGTTACCAAAAAAAAAAAAATCATTATACATACTGAATAACTGTTGGGAATTAAATATCTGCCTGCCAATCTGACAGCAGAAAAGTTATTCTCCTAACAGCATGCACAAGGTACCCAGTACCATATGCCACTTAAAGTCAGGGAAATCAGTTTTGAACGTTTTGACTTATGTAAAAACCTAAAGCAGTAAAAAGGAGAAGCCTCTGAGACCTCTGGAATAAGTTTGGCATGTTCAGTGGAAGAGGAGTGGGTTTGCAGGGAAAGCATCTGAGCACCCTCTTTTCCCTCAGCTCACCAAGAGCAGCCAGTGGGATCCATACCCTCCCCATCACAAGGTATACCATACATACAGTGTATGTAGAATACAATGGAATCTGGAAAAGAAATTGCTGCAGGTATCTGGTGGTAAAACAAATATCTTTCTCGCAGTACTGAGTAAAACAATAATACTGTAAGGATGATTCATGAGGTAGAGGATAGTTTTGGTGGAATGAAATAGAAGTGAAAAGACAACTTAGAGTTTTGTTTTTCTATTTGGCAAGATTTTAAATAGAAGTTATATTCTTAATTTTTCATATCTGATTATCTCTAGGATAGTCCTCTGCTGCAGCCAATTGCTTTGGAGTCTTCAAATTGCCTTTAAATCTTCTCAGTGTTGTAGATTGGTTCAGTGTGGAAAGCAAGTGCACTTTTACATCACTTTGTTGAAAGATGGCAAGTCAATGATGACAGAGCTCAGTATTTGGACCTGTATGTCCTGTGTCCTGCTCCTATCAATCCTCTCACAGTTTCTGTGGTGGAAGAGAAAAACTCTCCCCTCTTGTTTCAGAGTTGATGTGCTTTGCTTCCCCCTCCTTCTCCTGAGAAGGCAGTGAGGTTGTCTGGACTCAGTGTCCAAACTGCAAGGCTGATGGATGCAGGAAGGAGCTGTCACCTCTGGTGTCTCAGGCTATACTGAAAAATGTTTGGTTTGTAGCTGGAATTGGAGGGAAAGGGAAAAGAGGAAAGAAAACAGAAAGTACCAGCTCAGCTTCCCCTGGGCACTCTGGTCGTGCTGCTGACCAGGCTGTAACATTGGTATTGATAAAGAAGGTTCTTGTCTTGAAGTGAGATTAATATTGTGCACTCCAGCCATTAGGTCTTGTTTATTTGTATAGCACATTTGAACAACCCTTAGGAATATATATATATAGTCTGTTTGCTTAAGGGGATGCTTGTAAATATAGGTCCTAATTTAACTTAATCACTTCCAGCTTTATGTTCCTGGGGAACTTCTTTGTGATTAAATAGCTAGAAATGACAGCTGGGACTGTGTTTAATACAAAAGTGACTCTTGAAAGACATACTGGTTGTTTACATACAAAAAGTGAGACTTTCAATGTCATAGTTCTAACTTCTAATGAAAATATCCCTAATGCTGGATGGAGGCAAAGTTGTGGTGTGGTGGTTTTTTGGCTTCCTCTTGCATGTCATGAAAGAAAAGGCAGAATTTAGATCAAGCCAATCTTTCAAATATGAATTTTTATTTGGTGTTTACTTCTGTTCAGTGCAAAAGTATTTCCAGGGCAGTAAGAGAACTCAATTCTGCACCCAGACCCTGCCACCCCTCTGAGCATACAAAGCCAAAAAAGAAACCTGGAAGTATCACCTTGAAATGAATGGAAGGTTCAACCCCCATTGCTTTGGACTGGAATGGCCAGGTCTCTTTGGGTTATCATAATAATAGCACAACTTGAAACAGAGTCCTGTAAGGTTTCTTGGACAGTGCAAGAGGGCTGGTGAAGGTTGGATTTTATAAGCCTATATGAAAGAACCATAACAAAGCAAGCAACTTGCCCAAAATCCAGCTGGGACTCTGTAAGGAGTTAGAAAATGAAGCTTGGTTGCTCAAGTCCCAGTACAGCACCTCTCTCAGCCAGTACTGTGAGCTGACATTTATAAACCTGCAGGTTTATACAGTTTGCTTCCAGGGGAGATAAAGCTCTGTGTTGTTCTTATTTCTAAGTTAGTATACAATGACTAGACCTTTTGGACAAGGGAGAGTGGATTCATTGGTCTCTTCAGAGATTCAGGCTGAGTCTGGTTTTGAAAGTTGGTTTGAGTAGGAAGAGAAGTAATTTCGTGGCAGGTTCACCCAGTTCTGGACATGAGTGGGATGTCATTGCATTTCCTCTACTTTTCCACTGAACAAGAGTAATGTACAACTGCATTTTGAGTAATTGCAGGTTTTTTATTGTTTAAAGCTGCAAAGGCACTTCATTCTGAACCTTATTATTCTTAATAAAAAGAGAACTTAAAAGAAGGTGCCTGTCTGCAAGTGTCTTCCATACAAATTAAATTTACCATGCTGTGTTCTTCTTGACCACTGTCAATTATGTGGTCTGAGATAGATAAAACAATGGAACATCCAACTTGCTTGTGTACACTCAGTGAAAACTTATCTAAACCAGTTTGCATATCTCTCCAGAAAGTGCTAAATATTTGGTAATTGGTAAAAAAGGATTTAACCTTCATAGAGTTAAAGATAGGCTGCATTTAATAAGTCTAATAGAACAAGTCCCCTTCTCTATTTCTGCCTTGTCATCAAGCAATATCTTAAACATCTTAGCTCCATTCAGGTGTTTTGTTAGTGCCTAAACCTAGCCATGTTGTTCTCAGTGGAACAAAGGAGGACTCCAGGAGAACACCTTTAGTTGCCTGTGCCTACAGATGGGATAGTCAGAGGCTGCAGCTATAATAAATGTTGGCAATATTTTCAGAGAAGCATCCCTTATAAACTAAGACAGGTTTGTACTTGAAAGTATTGTTTGGGGATATGTAATTACTGATAGGAGATCTGGGTTCTGCACTTAGAAGGGAATATATCTTTTAAACTCCAATCCCCAGGTAAGTATTTCTCAGAAGCCTCTTCTGTTTGTGCATGTTCTTTGCTTCAAATGTCTCGGCCACTTGTGAGCTGCAGAGTGGGCAGGTTGAAAATAAATTACACGTATTTCCATCAGCTTTGTCATAATTTTCAATCTTACCCATCTAACAATTCTAGCAGTGCTGGGATAAAATGAAGCTGCTGGTTCTGTGAGGTGGGAGGAACCACATCTCACTGTGAGATGATTGAGGACCCTCCACTTTCAGCTGGGAGCAATTTCATTCAGGTTTGTGTTCATTTATATTGTCCCTTTGCATGGCATGGAGGATGGCAGCTTTTCCTCTTTCATATTTAGCATCAGGCAATTTCCTCCTGCTTTACTTCCACCTTTTCTCCTCCGTATCCACATTCATATTGCAGCCTAATGTATCGTCCTTAAGCACTGCCAAAAGGCTTGTGCATAATCCTTTAACAGGATTTTAAAGCAATACTTTGAATCACTGTAGTGGCAGTTTAATAGCTCGAAAATGACAGGGGGAAGGATTTCTAAGCGTGGTAACATGTGGAAAATGAAAGGCTGTATGAGTGACATGACTATGGGAATTTCAGTCTAAGCTTAGAGTTCTGAGAAAAAAAAATCTGAGTTGGGAGAACAGTGTTTGCTATCTGCAGGGAAATAGTCATAAATCTAAGTAATCTAAAATTAGATGGAGCTCAGAAACACTGAAACAGTGTTTGCATCTAGCAGGTATTGACAAGAATATTTTTTCCTGTAAAGGGAGCAGTTCTGGGAGATCCCTTCCTTACTGCACCTGCAGCATCCTGCTCAAGCAGCCAGAGTGGTGTTCTCTGCCTTCAAGGTGAAATGGCAGTGGGAAAAGTGACTTTAGGTGTACATTTATCCTAGTTTGATGTGTGGGATCAGTTGTTATTCCCATGGACTGCAGTGCAGAGCAGCAGCTTCCCACAGGACCCATTGCAAAGCAGTTACTGAGCATAAAGTGCAGCAGCACTTTCTTTAATGTGGCCTTTTCTGCAGCAAACCATAAACTACCCTCTGCTACCACCCCCATTTTCTCAGTTTCTTATTCCCTCTTTGGCTTCTGCTCTTCATCTACCAGGAGTTTAAGGCCTTCTTCCAGCAAACCTGTTGGAGATGCTCCTGTCCCAGTTCATTAAAGATCTAATCTCTCCTCAGCCCTCGTGGTTCCCTGAGGAGCATCTCTTGGCTTTAGAAGCCCCAATCCTGCTGATGTTCAAGGAGAGCAGCACCTGGCCTGGCCCTTGTGCCCTTTCCTCTTGTCATCAGGGCTATAGAGGGATGTTAAAAAAGAGAAAAAAAAAAGGACATTCTGGCCTTCAAGATATCAGGCAATGAAGAATGAACTGTGTCCCTTAAGGGAGTGCAGTGTCTAACCTCCCTTGCTGTAACTAACATTAAAGAAAAACTGCACCACCTTTATTCTCTGTATATATCTAACTTCAGCTTCTGCTGGATGTCAGGAAAATGGTATCTGCTAAGTTAAAGAAAAACAGGAGAGATTCTGTAGCTGAAAGTTCTGACCAGACCTTTTGATGTGATGGATCTCGTTGTTTCCAAAATACCAGAGTGAACTGGGGGTTACTTTGTGAAGGTGGGATGTCAGTCTGTTGTGCTCCAGAACCACCTGTTTAGGCTTTGAAAAGCAGCATCCTCTAACTGCCTCTTACATATTTATCTTCATTATGTGCATGATAATCTTTCTGAGGAGTTTATGCTCAAAATGCTCCTTTCTTTTGTATACTCACAAGTCCTTCTGTTTGCTGAGTTCCTGATTGTATGGGTCATAAAATCTTGCAGGAGCTGATGAGCTGTGACCTGTTTCTTGGCTTGAAAAGTAAACCCAGCCTGTGCTCACCAACACTGGTGTTTAAAATTTCATGGAGTTGCAGAGAGCCCTGGGGTTGTGGAGAGATGTCACTGTGATGCACAGGCTCTCCCTCGGAGCCATCCCCCTCTGCTGCCACGCTCTGTGACAAACATACATGTTAGAATTGTCTTTTCTCTCTGTCTTAGTGTTGTAAACCTTTTCTGCTGCCTGTCTTTTCCCATCAGCAAGAGGGAGAAAGAAGCCTGCAACTCCCCCACACATCCACCCCCTCAAATTCACAACTGGGCTCAGAGCTGTGCCAAGGAAAACTGACAGGCTGCAATTCTGAATCTGAAAATCTTCATCAAGCGCTCGTGTAATTCCTGTGTAAAAGGGGTCGTGTGCTAAATATAAACCTTTTTCAGTCAACCCAGGGAGGGAAACAGTCAGAGTGCTCAGAGTTGGGGAAATTAAACCAGTATGAAGTGATGCTGTGATGGCACATTACCGAAGGCTTCCTGTCAGTTCAACCTGCATTTGAGGCTTAATCTCTGGTTTGGAGATGGAGTGGTGCTTTAGGTGACTTTAGAGGACAGAGGAAGGCTTGATTTGGGGCTGTGTTATGCAACTGGCATCCAGGGGACCTGCTCTGGGGTGAGGTGATGCTCCTTCTGACCTGCTTTGCCTGGAGCTTGGAACTGGGGGATCAGTAGGCACCTGCTTGGGAACCTGTTATTGTTTGCTTTTCAGACACAGCAGTGCTGACAACTGACTTGCTAACAGGTAATGTTATTTATAGACCTTCTTGGAGGTATAAATTGCTGAGCACTAATTTTGGGCTTAGCTGAGGAACTAATATTGCTCATTCTTAAATACTTGGCAGTGCGTTTTCTCTTTCAACTCATCAGCAATTGTTTAATGTGCAATAATCTAGCTAATGCCTGTTTCCAAAAAGAAGCTTTTTGACACAGTTTTGGAACTTGCATTAAAAAATAATAGGCTGAGTTGTTATTCCAGTGGATTTTCTCGAAAGCTTTAATACATGCCAGGAAGTGAAAATTTTAAGCTATATACAGAAAAGTTCCTACTGTTAAGTTAAAGATTTAAATTTTTAATCTGATTGGCAAATTAATCTGGGTTTCTCTGTCAGAATGCCATCTGCATGGTCTTAAATGCTGTCTTTTCAGGCAAAAATCCTTGTCAAGTGCCACTTCCCCAGGATTTCTAGTGTAATGTATTTCTAATCCACATAATTATACGATGTATATTTAATAAACTGCTGCTGGTTTAAGATGTACTCTTCAGAAAACAACTGAAATTCATACAGGAAGAGACAAATTTCCAGTCTGGCAAAAAAAAATGTAGAAAGGTTAGAGTTTATAAAAGGAGGATATTCAGAATGTTAAATGTGAGCTTATAAAGAGCTTTAACCCCTAGAAGGCCAGCACCGAGCTCCACCTCGGGGCTCTGGAAAGCAGAATGGTTGGGCTGTGGGCCAGAGGAATTGGGCACCTTCTTTGCAGGTGACACTCATATTCTGCATGGGCTGTAAGCTGACACAGTTATTCTATTAAACCTCTTTTTCTCTTGGTTGATGGAAATTATTCAGTTAATGCTTTGGGAGCTTGTTCATCCTATGGTAAAGGGGTATACCCAGCTATTAATTCCTGTCTAAATGGATTCTTTGCCTAATCTGCACAAAGGATGCTTAAGGCAAAAGCATTCTTTTTGATCCAAATTTCCTTGTGAAAGAACAGGTCATTTTATTGAAGTACTTAGGACATCCAGCACTATTTCTGTGCCTAGGGTGCAAATGTTATGTGCTTTTTTCTCAGCTGAACTTCTCCCTAAATTGATGATGGTGGCCAAATCAATTGCAAGTAGGTTCTTCTAACTCAGGATTGAACTACCTGGCTGTGAAGATGAAAAAGAGCAAAATCATTTTTCTGACAGCTACATTAGTAACATAGTTCACAGAATGGTTTTATTATGCTTTCCCTGCTTAACAGAGTATAAAGGCAAGGTATGGTCAGTGTAGAAGTGTCTTTGGGCTTTGATTGCAGACAATTAAAAATGTGAGGTGAGTTGGTCATGTGAGGCTCTAAAGGATCAGCTAAATATGAACTCTGCATCCCATATTGCCTCTCGTGAACCTGTTTATTGCCCTTGTTAATATATACCATGGTGGTGCATGAGCCAAGGTTAGTGGTGGAAGGTAATTTCCTGGAAGGTGGAGAGGAGGAGGAAAGGAGTACAGCAGTGGAGCTGAGGAACTGAAATCTCTAGCTTGTGCTAAACATCAGACTCTGCAAGAATGAGAGTGGTGAACCCAGTTAGTAAAATCAAGCTCAGCGAGTCCTGAGCTGAAGTTGCAGTTCAACACACAAAAATATTTCTGATGGCTTAGAAGATACTTTCCATTTCTGCGAGGGTGTTAATCTATATTTCTGAATGCTGATGAAATAACCTGCTAATTCATCCTGAAAGAAAATTGTATTGCAAAGCTCTGACTATGTAGAAAATAGTATTCCTGAATCAGAGACCTATTGGGATTGAATCCTTTCTTGTGCTTGAAGATGGTCTGTTTTCTTACCAATGGGTGATAATGCCAGACCCACCTTGTGCAGGTAGTGCCATCAAACACTTAAATATTGAAGCCAAAAATAGTGTAGGTTGCAGGCAACAGGTGATGAAGTGTTTAGCCAAGAGTGCATGTGCAAAATAGAAGTGGGAATGGGAGAGTATCCATGTTTCCCAGTCATCTCTAGGACTGGAAACTGGACAGGTTACTGCAGGCCTGGAAAATGAGATTATCAGGCAACTGTGCAAGGGCTCCACTTAATCAAGGGTCACACTGGGACAGGGGCTTTAGGGGAAGAGGGCAAATCTTCCTCATCATAGGACAGATTGAAAACCTATACCCAGTGACATCAAACCCTTTTCACCAAGGGGAAGCTCTTGTCCCTGTTCTCTGTAACAGAGCCCTTGTGGGCACAGGAGTCTTTCAGCTGTGTATGTGACTGTAGCATGGATAAGTGATTTCACTGCCACTCACCTCCTGCTGCTGTGCTGAGAGAGGATGTAAAGGTTGTTGCTCTGCATTGTTCAAAGCTTAAGAAGCATGACACTACCATATTAGTAGCTGCCCCAATAACATCCTAATAACCAGTGCAGTTACTGCAGGAGGGGATTTCTTCACTGCACTGTAACGAAGTGTAAAGCTGCAGGGAGGTATTTTAAAATTAGAGTTGCTTTGACATTTTTGTGGTGATGAAATAGGTGTTTTGGAATGAGTTTATAATTGCTTCAAATATAGGGGTTTTTTTTCCTGCCATTATATTGGATGTTGCTACTATTTTAAGTCTAAATAAAAGTTTGAGCAAGTTAATAATGCTGCTGCCTTAGTACATTTCTGGTTGGATGGGTTGTTTTCAGTGATCTTGGAGATAGTGAGCTGTTTTCAATTTCTGTTGTTTTACTGACTTTCGTTGAGGTATTCATACAGCACAGGGGAATGGGCTTTTCTATTGTGTTTGATCTATTGCTCTGTCTGGATTATCATCTGAGAACCAAGGAACCATCCTATGAGCAAGGACACAGCAAAGATCAGGGAAGGCTGGTTCCAGACAATGTTGGACCAGATGCCTAAGAAAACTGTATGAAAAGCAGCACTTGCAGAATGTTAATAAAATTTTCATATGCCTGTTTTTCTGAAGTCTACCAGGACTAAAAACATATGCTGAAAGACTTGCAGACTTATCAAAAGTCTAGTTAATACTTGCTAGATAAAATCATATGTAACATCTCAGCTAGTTAAACCTCAGGGTCGCCTTATCCTCATAGAAAGAAATGTCTTGCAGAGTTCTTTAAAACTTAAAATCCAGAAGCAAGAGCCCTTTTAAAAAGATACAAGGAGACAAGTAAGTTTAAACAACAGGTTTGTTGGGATCTTACTGATAATACAGTACTTGGCAGACAAGGAACGGAGGCACCTGAGGAGGAGAAAATCTCATATTGAATGTATATTTACCCCTGTGTTGTCTGGGTGTCAAGGTGCTTCAATAGCATTTAGGCAGATATAGAATTGGGTAGTGGAAGGCAGTTCATTGTATTTTAATGTGTATGTCATGCAGGAAGTACATGTTATGTGGCACTTCAGGTCTGATTATTCAGCAGAACAGAAAGGCTTTTCCAGTTCACGGACTGAAAAAAAAGCAAGGGAATCTTCTTGGAGTCTCTTCCAAACTGCCCTTAACCCAAATGTAGCAATCTCAGCTAGATCTGCATGGAATAGGTGGTAATTAGAGCTGCTCCAACAGACTGGCCTTGGGAAGGTGCCAGGAAACACAGGGGATATTGTCTCCTGTCTTTGTCCCTTCTCTTCCCTAAGTGCCTAAATTTAGACTCTGAAATCCATATTTGGAAGCAGAAATGTGAATGGTTGTTTTTCATAGTATTTGCATGTGAAGATCTCATTGATTTTGATGGTATTGTGTTACTGTGCCACTAAACAGAGGGCACCTTTCAGGTACTTGAGGACAGAATTTGAGCTGTGCATGTAACTGGTCTAAATTTTAGTGGCTGAGATAAAATGTGGTGTGCAATGAACAGCAGCTTCAGCAGGAGCACTTAGAAAACCTTGAATTCTTGACTACCCAAAAGAAAGTGTTTTGGAGATTGGTAATATATGGGAAAGACTTGAAGAATCAATACAAGCTGGTGCAGAACAGAGAATTGCTTCAGATTTGTGCCCTTATAGGCTTAGTGGAAAACGCCATCCCTCAGGAGCAAAGGAATGTCAGAGCCCATTTTCAGTGTTCAGCCCTCTTCCACTGTGATTTCTGAAGAGTTACTGGGAATGAGAAGCAGCCTGAGTGCCTGGACTCCCTGAAAGAGGAAGCCCAGGGGGACACAGGGAGCTGGAAATGTTTGCAGCTTTCAGGTACCAGCAGTGTGAGACGATGGATAATGGGAACTAAGTGCCATGTGAAAGGCAGGGAAGCAGGTGGAAGATGCATTTATGGGAAGTGACTGAATAGCAGTGTAGCACAGGCGTGGAAAATGGTGAACAGAACAAATATATGAAAGATTAAATATAGAAAGGAGATGAGATGGATGTACTGGGAAGCAGCTGCAGATGATGTGATCTGCTCTGGACACTGTTCTCTGCTCTGCTATCATCCCCGTGGTATCCAGGCACTTAACTGGCAGATGACTCACTGTGTCTTTGTGCTGCAGCTCCTTTCTCCATCAGATAAAGGTAATTCTTTCCACTTCTGGAGTGATGCTGAAAAGGATTGATCTGTAATGTGCTTTGAAGATGCACTAACACTGACAGAGCCTCTAAAGCCTAGGTTTTAATTGTGGAGCTGCAGATAATTTTAATACATTTTTGCAGCAACAAAAATGCCTCACTGCAGTCATTCTTGTCCATGGTATGTTATTTTTGATGCTCCAGGTACTTGAGATGGTTGGTTAAATTGTTTAGGGTAGGTTAAATTGTTTAGGTTAAATTGTTTAGGGTAGCATAATACCAGTGACTCCACAATGGGGGTCAAAAAATTGCTGGGTGGGAATTAACTTGCTTTGTTTCCAGGGATAACTTATTTCTTTAGCTGATGTGTGATGTTAGCCTTTAAGCTAGCAAACAGTGAAGTAAGATGATTCTGAGGGAAATGTGAATTTGTGACGTGCAGCCACCATAGAGATGCTCTCAACAGGTTGTGTGATGGAGAAATGGGAATAGAACTCTGCCATTTCATCCAGCGTTGCAGAGCTCACACTCCGACATCATGTGGGATGCACATTCAGTCTCATGGTCAGTAGCTTTGTCACTCAGTGGGCATTATCAAACCTGATCTTTGTGTCAGGCTACACATCCTACATCCTTGTCCTTAAGCTCTGCTCTCCTTGGAAGGAACCATCCCAAAGCATTTTATTAGCCCTGTCCTCCTGTTGATCCTCTAACCATTGTAACAAACCCCAAGTGTGTTCAGCAAGGAAGGGAACCATCCAGCTAGAAACAAACTGGGGACTTCCAGGCAACCTGAGCTCATTGAAATTGCAAATTGCTTTGTAATCTGGAATTTGATAATATCTGACCACTTCAGCAAAAGGCCAAAGCCTCAGGAGAGCTGGGTAAGAGTTACTTGATATGCCATGAGCACTGCTATTTGTCAAGTGTATTTGCTCTCTGCTGCACATGAGTTAAGTGGAGGTTACACCTCTTAATTGTGCCAATTAATTAGGACTTTGAAGTTGGTATTACTGTTATTAATGGTTAAATGTGTCCAAGATGGAATAGTTATGAGTGCACCACGGTCTTTGCTGTACCTGGCATTTAGTGACCTCATTCCTATGCACTGGGCCTGATTTATACTGGCAAAGCACTGAAGTCTGTCTTGAAAGTTGTTTTACACCATAGTTTATGTCCTTTCTATTGTTATAATGCTGTAAATGGGCCTTCTTAAAACATGGTCAAAGCAAGGAATTTTTCAGAAGTCCCAATGATATTACCTTTTGCTGGGAAGAAAGATGCATAGCTAGAGTTTGTCAGAAAAGGCTTGTCCACAGCTCCTGGCCCACGGTTGTATCAGATCTCATGGTGATTAATCTCAGCCTTATTGGAATTTTGGTGCTCTCACTGGGGCAGAAGATGATAAATCCACTAAATTCAGAGCAATTCTGATAACTCTGATTTCTGTTCACCTCACCCATATTTTTGTTTAACCTGGACAAAGTAACTGTAGTAAAAGCTTTTTCTGACGAAGCAAAACCTTTTCTTTAACCAAGCCGGAGACAAGTTCAAAAAAATCAAGTGAATGACTAACACTTTCTGAACCTCATTTCCAGCTCTCTGTGGCTGGCCTTGTATACCTGGTTTCTATTCCAAACAAATGCCACATCAGAGTAATTGAATAGCACTGCAGGGAGAAACTCTCCCTTTAAAAAAAAGAGCCATTTCATTGTGTTTAACTTTTAGAGGCTGTTTGAAAGCCAACAAAGCTGTATGAAGCTTATGACCTTTCTAACATAAATACTCTTCCTGGTCTTGCTTCCCTTTTCTGCTTGGAAGTTTCTCATTATGTATTTTACCAGTTTCTCCTTCCCCAGATAGCCTGATGCACGAGTTTTAATTCAATTTCGGTTGAAAAAGATGAACTCTCAAATTCTTTCTTGATGGTTTCCAGTCTTGGAGTCACTTCTGTGAAAAATAATGGCAATATGATGCTGCTGATAGTGTTACTTCTAATATACTGCTGCCTTTCCTGGCCTTCAGTGCTGCAAAGGCAGCCTCAGCTACAAGAAGGTATGAAGTACCTCAAAGAGAAGGTTTGTCTCTTCCAAAATCTCTGATCTCCCCTGTGCTTTTGTTCAGTAACTAGATCTAAACATCCAGGAACAGCCTGAAATCTCCTCACTTGTTAAGAGAACAGCATTATAACCACATTTCATTTTACTGGCCCTCTGAAGTGAGAGAGGGATAAGGAATTTCTTTTTTTGGGTTTTACTGAGAAGCTGTAAAAAACCCTCAACCAACCAAAAAAACCAAACAAAGTAAAACACAGACATATCTTAGCTGTCAGGATGTGACACTCCTAAAACACTTAAAGCAAGTTCAGATAACCACACACTAGAGTGGATTATTAGGCAGCTGCTGCTAAAATGTCTTGATTTTATTGCTAATGGAAAAAGGCCTTATTGAAAGGAGAAGTGTCTGGCTTTCTAGACCTAGTGCTAAATCTTCTAAGATTCCTTAAAATCTTACTGGATACCTTTTTCCCCCTCCCCTTTTCCTACAGACTTTTAAAAGGTGATTTGTATTTCAAATTGCTGCTTCTGATTTTAGTGCAGTATAGCAAAGGTTTTGAGCCTTTCTGAAACTCTTTTCTCCTAAGATTCCTTGTTAATTAAATAAACTCCTCATAAATTAAATATTAATTATTAAATATTAAATTAATTATTAAATATAAACTCCCCATAATTCCAGCATGCAGATTCCTTTTACAGCAGCAGGAATAATCCACTTGAGCATTCAGACTGAGGCAGATAAAAGTACGTTCCACTAATTCAAGTGGCAGTGGTCCAGACCTGGCCTGCAGAGGTAGGATCAGGTACCAAAAGCTTTCTCCTTTTAACCTTTTAATTGCTAGTATTCTCAATATCTCCCCAAAATTTACTGTTTGAGGGATTTTTCAAGCCCAAGCAACGAGAATCTATTCTTCTGTGACTATTGAACCACTGAAGACAGTTCTGTTTGTACCAAGGCAATAGGCTCAGCTCTGAGCAGGCATTCACAATCCATTTTCTCTGTTCTAAATAGAACATTCCTAAAGCACAATCATGCCTGCCTTCATGGCAAGCCCCTTGTGAAACTGGGGCTTCCTTTCCGTGTCTTCTCTTCCACACAGATGTTTTCCATCTACAGAGATGTTTTTTATGTCTTCCAAAAGAATACAACCTTTGGATCGCTGCATTCCCTTAGCTCTGAAACTTGGCCTTGCTGCTGGCATACTTTGCCATTTACCATGTTTACCCAAGATAAATACAACTTGCACTTTCACTTTAATTATGCCAGGAATGGGGAGGGAAAAACCACTAAGAGCTTTGATATCATCTTTAGAAGATGCTGCTCTAGTCTGTGACCCCTTTCATATACTCATAATGTTTTCCCTTTTGCTTCCTCTGTGTGTGTGCATTCACGAGCTCAAAAGCATTAAATCAGATCTCAAATGTCATATTATCCATTTAGAGAAGAAAGAATCTTAGCCATTAATATAGAGAGTCCTTTTATGTTGCATAACAGCTAGGTTATAGTAAGAAGATTGTCTCTGAATATATAGGATACAAACATGGCACTCGGCTTTCTGCTGTTTATCTTTCGTCTGTGTCTATTAGAATTACTCTTTCATCAAACAAACGAGGCTTTTATGGATATTAGCAGGAGATGTGCATCTGTTATAAGCCACAGCCACTTGCTTTGTGTATTGAATAAAGTACTCACATGATTTTATTACCTAAAGATACTGTGTCCTTTTGTACACGTGCAGTAAGAGGCAGCTTTGGTCCTGGTGTTGCTGCATATAAATCACTTCAGCAGTATGGACTGGCTCACTCCAGGCATTAAATAACTGCTAAGTGTGCTACTCCTGGGTGTTCCTGTGAATTACACTCTCTCATACTGCAGAGCATGGATCA
Source organism: Campylorhamphus procurvoides (assembly GCA_013396655.1). Lineage (NCBI taxonomy): Eukaryota > Metazoa > Chordata > Aves > Passeriformes > Dendrocolaptidae > Campylorhamphus > Campylorhamphus procurvoides. The sequence goes on along the minus strand of WBMV01001087.1, from coordinate 191,630 downwards.
AAGCTGTTCAAATACTGACAGGGTCTAGAATAATGGTCTTATTTGCTAAAAGGTGACCCTTTCAATCTAATTTTGTTTAAATGATTCATCTTTCATCTCTCTTCCATTGCTTCTTGACTATTATACAGTAATCACCTTTGTAATGAAAGCCATTTTAGTCCATATGTTGAATCAAGGCAGTTGGATTATTCAATTTCAAAGCCATTTAATTCCAGAGTTCAAGAAAGTGAATTGAAACCAAAAAAACTTTGCCCATTAAAGCAAAGTTTTTCACCAGTTTGTTAAATATTATACACCACCCTATTGTTTTTTTACAAGCTCTTAGAGTAGGCAGCTCCACTGAAACTTTGCAGACTGAAATTGAAATGAAGTAGATATTTTTCCAAAAAGCAATAATGAAATACCTGTATGTGAACACTTCTGGACACAACACTTGGCATATTTGCCTCTACCTGAAACAGGTCCCCCTTCCTTTCTGTGATGTCTCATCCCTTGATAAAGCCTCTGGATCACTTGCCTTTCTAGAAACTGAGGTTTAGGGAATGGAGCATGCTGCACTTAAGGGGGAATATTTAGGATTGTAAGTCACTGCTAATAAAATGCTCTGATGGTAAGCAGGAGTTAAATAAACAGGAGCTGAGTATCTTCTGCAGCTCGTTCAGCAGCTGTGCTTTGTGAGAGGCTTGCACTGCAAACAGCAGCATTTGTGCCCATGTGTGTTCTGTGCCATCAATAGTCTGCCTGCAGGGGATTTAGAGGATTCATAACCTACAAATTTGCCAGTTTGTTATAACAAAGGATATATCTCATTTTCTATTACCGTGTCATTTCTTCAATGTGCCATTGCTGTGCATAAGTATTCTAAATACTTCCTCTAAAGAAGAAAAATTGCAATGAAAGTGTTTAAATAATGGCCATGGATGGAGAGGTGAAGCTCTGCTGCACCACTAAAGGATGAAAATCCACTTCCTCCAACTTTCCTTTTGCTCATTCAGCATGTCTTGGAGTACATACATTAAGAAAATGTCCTGTGATAAGGAGGGTACTTAGTGGAACTGCACTGGAACCCCTGTCTGCCTGGGCCTGGGTTTCATTCTAAGCTCCCAGAGGCCCAAAACTACATGAGGCACTGTAGATTCAGAGCACTAATAATGTTGTTTCACCTGACTGGGAGGTCCAATGTTATGGGGGAAAAGCATGAACAATTCAGTAGTTCATTCATGAAGCTCTTGAATAATTCATTGCAGCTAAGCCCTTTAAACCCCTATTTAAGTTGTTAATAATGAGGAGCAGTTCATTCCCAAGACCTCTGTTACTTGTGCCCAATCTAAAGTACAAGTAGGAAAAGCTCACTACAGTCATGTTTCATGTGTAAAATTATTTCATCTATTGAAGAATGATTTTTAAAAAAAATCTTTTAGTCTCTTTTCACTCATTTTAGCAAGTACTAGCTGTTTAACTACTGCTTTTACCATCCCACCTGGCTATGTAACTGAAAGAAGGCATTTGACTGAAGGATATTCACAATATTTAATTGGGAAATGAAGGAGTATATGAAATGTTTTCCATCTGATATTGCTGTTTTCCTTAAATAAGCTCCTCTAAAATAGTCTGAACATAAATATCCTGCTCTGGGAAATAGAGGATTTTTACCCTGCAGAGATCAGAAACAAGCACCTGGTATATTTATCCAGTAAAATTCTTGTTTGAGTAGAGGCTTCCCCTAGTAAAGGAATGAGGAATACAGGATGGCCCTCAGGTGTGGAGAGCTCCAGGGGTTCGAGGAAATGAGTGGTCCCTTCTTCATGGTGCTGCTTGCAACTCTGAGTGGAGAATCCATGGGAAATTATATCTGTATATTCCAGGAGTTCCTGATAGAGGGAAGTGATCCTTTAACATTCTCAGTAGAGGATGTGGGACAGATGAAGCTGAAGTGAGGTAGAACTGGGAAGAAGGTTTCAGCAAAGTGTGTAAAAGCGATTGGGTTGTTTTGTTTTTTGATTGTTTTTTTTAATTCATTCTGAAATGTATTATCTTTTAACTGTACTTTCCAAAATATCCGAGTGAGATGTCCATGGTGATAGTAATAGAAATACTGAAGCAATGAAAGTGTTCATCCATATCTCTGCTCCATAGCCTTGAGCTGATGTGCTTCACTCAGCTGTGTTAGACTCCTGCTTGAAGAACTTATATTTTCAATTTTCCAGGATGGAGTGCCCTAACACCAAACAAATATTTAACATTAAATCTTTTACTGATCTTGTAACCTGATACCCCTAGAATAATTCTGGGTGAAAGAAATGTCTCCAGTCCAAGCTCTTGCTCAAAACACTGTAATCTCTGAGGTCAGAACTGTTTGGAGCTTTATCCAGTCAGATCTCACAGGTCTCTAAGAACAGACTACACAGTCAAAATTATATATAACTACATTTAATTGGGCAGGGACTGAAATTCAGGTGACTCACCCACAGGGAAGTGCCTTAACTTTTTGATCAGAAAGTCAACCTAATGCTCTAAGGATAATACTTTATAGATATTTGCCATATAAAGCCAAGTAGTCAGGAAAAGAGGGCATAAGTTAGAGCAATTCCCTGCAGGAGAGATGGAAATACAGATCCCAATGCTGAAGTGAGTGGAAGGTCAGGAATAACAAGGTAGTGCCTGCTGGAGAGGTGCTTTCTCCAGCACTTTTAAGGTTGTTTCAAGCTGCTACCATCTAAAAGCAATGCTACATCGTGTGAAAACACTTCTCCAGGAAGAAACAAACTGAAAGGTTTCAGCACTGCTGCAAAATAAATCTCAGCCCCCAGTGGGTTGTATGTGAGAGGCTGCAAAGCAGCAGCAGTGGGAAGGGGAGCCAGGGCTTGAATATTTTAGCAAAGGTGAGGAGCCTTCAGGAGCTCTCTGTCTGCTGGAGGGCAGGAACAGGGACATGGGACAGGTACACAGCTCATGGACTCCCTGCCAGTGCATTTCCACTGGAAATTAATTCATGATAATGCCTAAATAATTGACCCAGCCTTCACAAAGCTCATCCTGTTTGCTGAACCATCAGCTGTTGCCATGACCCAGCTGCTGGGACCTGGTTTGCTGCTGCAGCTTCAGTGCTGCTCAGCTCAGGACCATCCAGTGCTCAGGTGCTTGCAGAGGATGTGGCTCTTCCCCTAAAAGTGCTCTAGGGTTAACTCAGGGTTTACAGTGTAAATGCAGTGTGCTTCCTAAGGAAAAGAGGTTATGTGCCTGAACTTCAGCTTTGCTGTCACAGGGGGTTTGTTTGATTTGATTTCTGCTCTAAGTGGGTTTCTATGAGAAGAAAACGTAATTTCTAGAATTGTCTAAAATTATGCAGGGCTTTCTTTCATAATCTCTTGCTCTTCAAACACCTTTATGACATTTAAAAGGCTAAAGATTACTCTTTAATAGTTAATGCTATTACAGTTTGAATTTTCCGATGATAAAATTAAACTTCTTGTGACAAGTCATTGCTCTCAATTCACAACTGAAGGCTGTTGGGACCATTTGTGTTTGCAGATGCCAGACACCATTCTTCATGTCCTTTAACATTTTTTTCAAGGTATAGGAAGAGTTGAACCCAAACATTGATTTCCTTTAGTTTAATATTCCCTCCCTTTGGAGGGTTGGATGAATTGAACTCTGCTTGCCTGTTGGTTTGAGCTGGTACAGATGATCAACTTGCTCAGCCAGAGACTGAGTTTAGAGCCCCAGATTGTGATATGTCTCTGCAGACCAGGTCTAACAGGGTTTGTTACTCTAGACAAACAGACACTGTGGAATGTGTGTCCATGGAATTCTGGCACATTTCTGTATGTGCAGTGGCTTCTTTGGCCACTCTTTGAGCCTGAGCCTGCAGTGGGTTGCAATATTAGCCTTGTTAGCCAGATCTTATGTCCATGCCCAGCCTCTCCCTGCCTGAGGGTGCATCTCATTGTTCAGTGATGCAGGAGGTCCCCAAATGAGGAAGGGGCTCTGCTGTGCTTCTGCAAAGGTTTCATGGCAAAGCTGTTCCCTACTCAGTGCCACGTACACATCCCCTCTAGGCAGATGTAATTCCACACATATATGCTGTAGAGAGCACTCAGAGGGAAGGGAAGCAGTAAGGGAACTGAGAAGGCTCTACCAGACTCTATTAAATACTTAGATAGTGTCATTGCTCCATTGGAGGTGACTTAATGTGTCATCTTTGCTTCTGTGTTTACACTTGCATGATCCATTACAAATAACCACAGGAAGGACATTTACTGTCACCTAGCAGAAAGCTGGAGCTGGCCATCAAATGGTGTGGGCAGTGGAGATGACAGATGAGGCAGAATGAGAGGTTTGGTTATTTATAAGTCCAATGACCCCTGGAAGACAGCAGGAAAAAGCAGCAGAAGATATTGTAAAGTAATGTGAGGCTTCAGGCAGTGTGACTTTGCACAGCTTGCAGGGAGAACACGCTGGTTCCTGTGCTCCTTGGCTGCACTCTGGCACAGGGCTGGGATGCATTGAGCTGCAGAGACCTGCTCTCCTCTGTTTGAGGGCAGAGCACTTTGGGATCTCAGGGAAGAGAATAAGTGAAGGACTTCTCTTCCTCACCGTCCAGCATCTCAGCTGTGTCAGCACTTAACTGGCGGGGAAGGAGGACCTGCCACCACTCATACTTTGTGGCACCCTGCCTGTTTTTCCTTTCTTATGTGTGTCTCCTTGGCTCTCCCCAGGGCACCAATCCATCCCCTGTTGCACTCCAGGTAATTCTCAGATGGATGAGCCATTCTAGAGAGTGGTTTGAAACAGCCTCGTGCAGTCAGGCTGGGGTTAGTCCTGTCTACCTTTTACTCTCTGAGCTGGAGGTTTCACTGTCTCCACAGCAGCAGAAAGCACAGAAAAGAACTCCCGTAACACTTCCTGAGAAATAAGGTGCTAATCATTGGAAATTGCTTCACTTGCAACAGTAGAAAACTGATCTTTTACTGTAACTTGAATGCAACAAGTAATACATGGCTTGTTCTTCTCTGTGTGTCCTGTGGGTTTCCATCCCAATGTTCAGGCTTTAAGATGAGTGTTTAACTCTGCACTGTGTTGCTTTCATGGTTTTTCTCTGTTTGAAGGAGCCGTTTGTGTTTGACTCACTGGGTTTAAAGCAGGACTATTTTTGTGCTGGGTTTTGTAAAATGCAATGGAGAAAGATGTCCCAGTTCTAAGGAGCCTTTATAACATTACAGAGAACTACCTTGTAATTGCTGTGCCAAGTCATTGTTGTAACCTTCAGATTTTAGTAAGTCTCAGAAATAGATGCTACACCTCGTACATCAAATTGAAGCTTCTTTGTTTCCTATTATCTTTGTCCTGACATTTTTGGTCTATGTAGGTCTCTGGCTGTTGAGGTTTTACAGAAATGTGACTGAAATGTAAGCAGTTCAGGTAACTAATGAAGGATGCTAAAAAAATATCTCCCAGTGAGTGTGAATTTCTTATGCATCTATGAAAATTACATGTAAAACTGGCNTAGTAAGTCTCAGAAATAGATGCTTCACCTTGTACATCAAATTGAAGCTACTTTATTTCCCATTCTTTTTGTCCTAACATTTTTGGTCTATGTAGGTCTCTGGCTGTTGAGGTTTTACAGAAATGTGACTGAAATGTAAGCAGTTCAGGTAACTAATGAAGGATGCTAAAAAAATATCTCCCAGTGAGTGTGAATTTCTTATGCATCTATGAAAATTACATGTAAAACTGGCAAAAAAAAAATCAAAAAAACCCCAAGCATTACTTGTTCTAGGGTTCAACTGCACGGAAAGTATTTCATTGTTTAGCTGATGAGCTAATTCCAAAATAAATAATTGTATGGCTATTTTGTGAACATAAAATATCCAATAAAATACTGGTATGATGCAGAGGGGGCATAACAGGCTCACTTTATTTTTCATATAAAGTCAACATTAAGCATCTGTATTGGAACACTTATTCAGAATTTAATCTGCTGTGAAGAGAAAGTGTTCTGTACATCTCTATACTTGTATCTACACCTATCCTTGTATCATTATTCCAAACTCTAGGAGAAAAAAAGACAAAGGGAAGGTGGAAATTTGGTGCCTGCAAGAAATCTGTGCTTTTATTCTTCAGGAAGAAGGACTAGAAAAACAGTTTATAGGTATATCCAGGTCTCTTCTAGGAGGAAATCAAAGGACCTATTAGAGCATGTTTTGAACATCTGCATGCACAGTCACTAGCAGCAAATTATTCTTAAATCCCAGAGAAATGAAACATTTCTGGGGTCTTGTAACTGAGAGTCTTATTCTTCCAGTGAAATTACCTGAACTGAAGTTATGTTGACCATTTTTCCATAAAATGATTAGAATTCACAAGACAAAACACTTAAATATATAATCAGTCTTTGCTACTTATCTCTGTTCGTAAATACTTTAAGTGTACTAACACGTCCTATAAAATGCTGTATTTATTTAGTTCAATGCAATTATGTGTGGATAAAATTTAAATATGGCTCTTGTCATTTTAATTTAAATTCATTGCTAGGCAATTCAGCTTAAGGGTAGTTGATTAAAAAATAAATGTTCTCCATACTCATATATCAACCCAGTGTTCAATTTATTCAAAACACTGAATTAGGCACGAAGCTGGGGCAGTGGGGAAGAAAAAATTACATTGCTTTCACTAATAGCTTTTTTGAGTATGCAAATTTTTAGCCAATTGTAAATGGCTTTGCAAAAAGCAGACTGGTTTAGAAATTTAAAAAAAATAAAACACAACATCATTTAGATAGTGAACAAGTCTATTCCTGCTCCTGCCTCTTCAGTTTTTATATAAAACAAATTATTCTGACACCTAGTGAAAAATATTTCCAATTTCCCCGTGTAAAACTAGGAGTTTAAATACTGTTTGATCTGAAATGATTACTTATTCAAATTAATGGGAGTTATTAGTGCAAATCAATGTGGGCAGGAATTCCCTGGCACTTGTTCCTGACACCTCAGTGCTGCCTTAGTGCTGAGCATTTGCAGGATGAGCAAAGTCTTCAGCTTTAATGAAACTTGAATTTTTTCAATGAAACCCTCTGCCTGCTGCATCCTGTCTCAGCACCTCTGCAGCCTTCTGAGTCTTGAGGTGGTAGAAATATCCAGGAACAACCCCACAGTGGAACCCTCATTGAAACTGGGGCACAATTCCTGCAAAATACACAGCATGTAAAAAGCTGATAGCCCTGTTCCTTCCAAACTGGTAAATCCCATGTTCTGTGTGTTGTTCCCTGAGTACCCAGTGGAGCCAGGGACTAGAATTATTCCCACTGTGGCTGCCGGGAGTTTTTTTGGTTCCCAAGAGCTGCAAAATGTGTCTGAGGACAAAACTATAATTCAGCTGGCTTTTATAGAAGTGTACCCTTCAGTAATAACAGGTACATTAGTTTAATTGACATAAGCTTGCATTATAGCAGGGAATTATTATATAAAGGGGTGGAAAACAATAAAGGAAATAAATTCCTTGGATTGCCACTTGAGCTGTGTGCTGTTCCCAAGCCCCAGGAACAGTGAGCCAACACTTCCACTTTCTTCACTCCTCTCTGTGTTTCATGCTTGCAGCACCTCAGCCTGAAAGGCCTGTGAAATTTATAAAAATGGTCCTTGTCACAGTCTCAGCCACTCTCCTCATTAAATTCCGAGCAGCCCTTTCCAGAAAGCAGGAAGGGCTGATGTGACAGCCCAGTTCAAAGGAGCTCCTGTTATTTGCAGCCCTGACTTTGTGACTACAGTGTCACCTGTTTACTAATAACTGCAGTAGATCCTTACCTGTTAGTTTCAAAGGACCATGGAATAGTCTGTGTTGGAGGGGCCCTGCAAGGGTCATCCACTCCATCCCTTGTGATTTCACACATGAATCTCCTGAGGTGTGCACTGCTGAGTTTTCTGTAAGCTTGTCTGCCCTTACTGTGCCTTGAGGGGATGTGCAATTTAAATTTGAAGCACTGGAGCAGTTCATTCCTGCAGCCTGCAAAGGAGAAGGAAACTATGGCAAGAATGGAGCCAGATCTCACCTTTTAACTGAGATGCAGAGATTTTCCCTAGAAACTGCTATGAACAGTAAATATTGTTATTAGCAGTAAATATTTGGGTTTCTTGCAATTAAGCAATCTTTTTGCCTAGGACAAAGGTAAGGTCACTTCCAACTCAGAATGTTCTGTGAAATCGAGACCTCCACAGTGGTTTCAGTTTGGTATTTGTTGTCCTAGCTGGGAAAGCCTCTAACAGATCAGGACGTGAAGACCAGAGCAGTCCTTTAGGTCTCCTGGAGGTCTAATCCATCCCATTAAAGTCTGCAGAAAGTTTCTGTGTGCAAAAGAAACATCAAGTCAGGTCCTGTGCTTATTCTGAACACCCAAGGACTAGATAAGCAAAACAGCATCTCCTGATGGGGAGCCAAGATAAGCTTGAATCCTGCAGCATTTTGTGGACAAGCTGGAGAAAGCAGCAGAATTATTGCCATGGGACTTCAGGGGGGTCTGGTCCTGCAGCCTGACCTGCCCTGTGTGTCCTGGCTCTCCTGGCCATCCCTCTAAACCAGCTCCCCTCTATCCAAAAAGCCTGGTGGATACTCAAGATTCAGACAAAGAGAAACTTAAATTCTGTGAGCAGGAAGGTGCTCTGTTTACCCCTTCAAAACAAATTCACAGTGACCTTAAGTCAGGCTTTCTTGCCTCTCAGCAGCCTGTAAAAGTAGAAAGGCCATCCTTGGGTGAAAGTATTTCAGTCCTGCACAAATGGCAGCAGGGAGATAAGTGTAAATCTTTCATATCAGTTTGGGATTGTGCTGTGCTGAACAATAATGCTGAAAAGGGTTTGTCAGTTTGATTAATGTACCTGTTTCTTACACAGTAAACACAGCGAGAGGTTGTATTCCTTGGAAGCAAGGTTGTAGATGCAAGGCAACTTTAGGAAAATTCTCTGTATTGCTGCTCACAGAAAATTACATATTTAATAAATGTTATCTGAGGGTTGGTAAGAGGAGCAATTTCTTGATTAAATATTTAGGTTTTGGGATATGTTCTCTATTGTAGAAAGCATCCTAAAGCAACATGTTATGAAAGGGCTCAGAAAGCACTCCCAGAAACCACTAACAAAGCTCTTGGATTAATTGGTAAATAAATACATTAAAAAACAGCTCATAAGATTTTTATAATAGAATGTTTTTAAAAAAGGTTCCAAAAGATATTTCAAAGGTGGATTTGTACTATTTATTACATATATTTCTAAAGCAAACCATTGAACTGTTTCACGCTGTGGTGTTTTTAAGATTTCACCACATCTCAGTTTTTCAGGGCCACTTCTTTTTTCAGATTTTAACAATGTCTTTATGTTCCCCACTTAGAACCACTGGCCATGCTGAGTCCAAATGACACTGCATGGACTTCAATGAGACTGTACTGCCAGTAAACAGAATTTTCACACAGCAGGGTCTATAATGAACAACCCTGTGATTTTAAAGCCCTTAACTTTTAGCATTTATATAAAAGTGTCTGCCCACTTAATGCAAAGTGCTGCCCTGGATTTATTAGGATGCAAAGTCATGTACATGATCACCATTTTAATAGTGCTGTTATACTACATGGATATGGAACAGGGTTTGGGATGCTCCTTTGAGTGAGTTTTGTGGGAGAATTATCCACATGCAGCTGTATTTGGACCAACATACACCCTTTCCAGTTAGAGCTTTATATCTAAAGTGATTTCACCGGGGACCTGTTAAACCAGACAAGCTGTAGGTCAAAATCCATGTGCTTAATGCCACTTGAAACTCAGCCTGAGTATGAGAAGTTCGTGGCACAGCTGAAAACTCAGAGTGCCACAATTAATATGGAGATGAGGAACTTCCTTCCAGGTAACATAAGCAGTTTTCTTAGTGCTAATTTTCCTCCAGAATGTTTAAAAGCAACAGGTGCTACACTCAGGTTAACATATTTCCCAAAACAAAAGGATGTTTGTTGCCATTCCAGTGAAAACAGGACAGGTCAATATAAGTTAAATGTACAAAATCCAAATTCAGCCTCATAAAGGCTGAAGAGTCTGTTCAGTACAACTTACAGAGACCCAAATGCATGATAACTGCATCTTATTTCAGAATTTGGTAGTGCTCCAAAACCTGTTGTGAAGGATAGTTGAAAGCCTGATGAAACTAGTTGAGTTTACACAGTTTGATTCCATTTGAACTCCCCATATAAAGTTCTAGTAAGTCTCTTCTTATTAAGAATTATTTCCTGAATTAAATTGTATCCAGTGTTAATGATGTGTGCTGAGAACACTGCAAAATGACATCTAGAAAGCTACACACTCCATGTTGTCAATATTTGTTGTATGCCAGGCTTGGCCTTTTGGATGATAATCTTTGTATTTGTGGAGTGAAGAGAGATTGATTTTGTTGCTTTATTCTAATTACACTGTGGTGTAGCAGCACCTCATGCTTTTGAAGGGTGTTCAGGAACTGAAATGTCAGTAACACAAACAACTTTCCATCTGCTCCCAATTTAATCTGAATGAGTATGGGATTTTATAGAGGAAGGTTATTTCTGCCCCTGGCAGGCAAAAGGTGGCAATCAATTAATCAAAATGCCTTGATTGCTCTAATTATTTGCCTCTTGAATGGTTTCTTTATGAACCTTACTCACCCACAATTTAGTTCTGACATGTTTTGCTTTCTATCCGGGGCAAATCTTTGGTTTGCAACAACTTTGACTTCATCAAGAATAACTTCTTTATTGAGAGGTAGAGCCAGACCCACCAGTGGGTGCTGACACTGCTGCACCACCCCAGCTTTGTAAACTGGCTGCAAAAATACCCAGTAAAATGAGTTTGAGCAACTTCCCCCAGTTTCAAAGCTGCTGAGTGCACCAGGCAGCTGGTCTGGACCTGTGTTATCCCTCACAGCACAGAGTGAATATTAAATAGGAACTGAACTCATCTTTCACATTGGACTCCAAATTTTATCTGCAACCTCTGATTTCCTAACAGAACAAACCATCATTTTGTTACTGTTCACTGGTACTGCAGCACTGATTCATTTAGGGGACAGTGAGCAGGAATCCCTTTGGATTTGATTCTAGGCCATAGAAAACCTGCATTTGTTCACTGTATTTTTATGTAAATAATACTGCCTCATTTCTAAATGTCCAAGTTAGATACTGATTTGGGGGACTAAGAGTTAAAACAAACAAAAAGCAAGAACAAAAATAAACCCACAAGCAAACAAACAACTAAAAAACCCCAACACACAATCAAAAAAACCCCACAGACAAAAATAACCCAAACAGCAAAACCAAAACCCCAAAACTACTTCCTGGTACTGAGGAAATGCAATGTAGAATTTTTTCCCAGGAGAAGCAAGTGCAAAACCTGTCAGGCTTTACCTGAGTGCAAATGTAAGCCCATGGGAAATCGATTCCAGGCTTAAGGTCTTAAAAATATTGTCCCTACTGAATAAATAGATGAGGACTTGAAAACAAATTAGTAAATGGTCATGCATTATTTCTGTGACTTGAAACCTAAGCATAGGGATTAAATAGTTAATAGCAATCACTTTTCAGATATTGATATTAAAGATGCACCATTGTCTCAGAAAAGAGCACATTTGCATAGTAGTTTAATTATGAATATGAACATTTTTTCCTCGAGGTGTGTGCAAAAGCACAGTGGCCTTTGGATGAAACCTTTAGTGATGCTCCTGGTGAAACATTAATCTCTCATAGTCTAACAAATATAACCCAGACCAATCGTGCCCCATCTGAAATAATTAGAAAGGGTCCTAAAAGCAGGATAAAATGAGTACTGAAAGAATCAATAGAAATAATTTCATGAGAAATTGTCTCTCCAGAATGTTTTTCAATAAATTTTCACGCTGGACTCCACATGTTTAAAGGTAATTTTACTTGTCTTTGAAGCCAGCAGACATCACAAAGCTTGCTTGAAGTTCAAAATCTATGCTGTGTTTTTCATGAGAAGAGATTTAATCACCCATCCACAAAGCACAGCCAGAGCTCAGCCAGGAGCTGCAGGGAGGTCAGAGTGGGACGTGTTCCAGGAGAATTGCTCTTGGATTATTTTGCTCTGGAGAGTCAGTGGATGTCCCTGCTGGAGGTGAGAAGGGACCTCTGGTCTGACTTGGTGGGACAACTGGTGAGAACAGGGGACCAGACTGAAGTCAAGCAACCTGCCCATTGATAGGATGTCCAGAAGCTGAAGCAGACCTAAGGCCAGAGAGAAATAAATGATAAACTCACAAAACTTCATTTGCCTGAGGATTATTCAGGAGAGAAGAATGAAGCTGATGTTACCACAGGAGTTCTGGCTGCTGAAGATAAACCTCTCAGAGAGAGAGAGCCAGGGAAGGAATGGAAGGAGCTCAAAGTGGTGGGACTGAGACCTGCCTTGGCAGCTGGAGAATTGCTCTGCCACTGCTCCCCCAGGCTGTGGTGAAGGTCCTCATGTTCCCTGGGATCAGCCAGACTCCTGAGTGTTAACCCTGTGCCAAGAACCTGTGCAAAGGCCAGAGTGACTTGTTATGTTGATAATTGGAGAAGTGGCTCCAGTTTTGTTGCTTGGTTGCTCCTGCTGTGCCTGGATTAGTGGGGCTGAAGGACGAGGTGGCTCCAGACAGAGGGCAGAGGTTTTGTTTGTTATGTGCTGCCCTATAAAACCCTCCTGGAAGCATGTGTGCTCTGTCTCAAGTGATGGGGAGTACCAAACTCAAGTTTCTTGTGGCTTCTCTAAAAGGCCTTGGATAAAAAAAATATAAGCCTTCTACAGGTTTGGAAAACTTGAGAGCTAAAATTTCAATTTCACTGTAAGTCTGTGTCCTTTGATCCACACCATTTCTGCAAGACCTGCCAGGCAGATAAAGGCTGGGATCTGTGAAAAAGTGTGGAGGATCAGTGAAGTGGAAATTAGCTATTTAATAAGAGCCAAAAAGTAAATACTTGATAGGATTTTGAATTTCAAACCAGCTTTGTGATGTCGTCAGGTTTCAAAGAGAAGTAAAATTACCTTTAAACACATGGAGTCCTGTGTGAAAATTCATAGGAAAACATTCTGGAGTGACAAAGTGACTGTTTCAGACCCACTCTTGCAATAACAGGAACAATTCAAGGAGCTATAAATGAAAAATGAATCTGAGAGCAGAGTTTTAGAAGCAGGAGATTTGGAAATCAATGTTATGAAGACTGCTTGAAATGTCCAGTGAAGTGACATAGATGTAATTGTTGAAAATAATTTGGCAATTGTAGTGGACTCTGACAGCTCAGCCAATCTCGTTCCTGAGCCTGGGGTTCTGATCTCAGAAAGGAGCACATCACCTTGGTTTTGCCAGTTTAGCAAGGGTGGCTTTGTGGTTTCAGGAGTCTCCCACACTGAGCCCATGGGGATGGATGGCACCAAAAACTCCACAGGCAAAAAAAAAGAGAGAATTTTCCAGCTTACTTTCTGCAAGAGATAAAAGTCTGTATATCTTTGTAGCTACTAATTATTCAGAGAGCTAGTTCAAACCTTCCCCTGCTCACCCACTCACCCAAAAAAACCCCAATCTCCCCAAAAAATATCAAAAAATATGGAAACACAACTGCCTTTGGATGTTATATTCTTGAGCTAGGAGGGCTAGTCCTCTCCTGCCCTTGGTTCCAGGACAGGTTCTACCCTGGACCACAGCAAAGCCTCAGTGAAAGCCTTTTGCAAATTCAGATTTGAATCAGTGTTGCTCAGAAACATTTCTTTGTGCACATCTTATTAAAGACAAGCAGGCTGGAGGTTATTGGTGTGGGTAAAGCAGTGCTGGATAGAAAACAAAGGGCTGGCATTTACAGTTCTGCATTAAGGCCCTTCTCCATCCTTTTCCATATAAAAGCAGTGTTGTCTAAGATTTACTGTTCCCAAAGCCCTGTTGCTATTTATTGCATTCTTTGCCAATTAAAAGGAACAAGCTCTAGTCCTTGTTGCCTCCAAAGGTAAATCTTTTCATCTGCCTAATCCTACAGGCCTGTGCTGGCTCAAATATTGCCTGACATAAACTCATGTTTGTAAAATGCTCACCCTCTGTCCAGACCTGCAGCCAGCCAGGATATTTTAGGGTAAGCAGTGGAGTCAGCCAAGGCTCTTTATGGAATATGCCCATGGGACACTTGACAGAATATAGCATTTTAGGAAAGGATGACAGTGATCAGCCATTCTTCTACAAAATATATATATATGGACCATAATATTGCTGGCACTGGGCAGCTACAAACCAACAGGCTTGCATTACAGCAAGGAAGATTCAGTTTAATAATTAAGACCACACCTCCACTTTAATTAGTGTAACTCAGTCTAAATTCTTCCCCTTTTTTGGGGGGTGTGTGTGTGATCTGTGGTAAAAATATAGGGAGGGTTTGCCTCAATAATTTTGTATTAGAAGGATACCAGTGTTTTCTGTAGCTGCAGATTTGTTTTGATATTTTTATTAATGTTGCTTTTTAGAGGGTTCTCAAACATCTGCTCTTGTACTTTTGGAATTTATTAGCAAGCTATAAAAATAAAGGAGAGGGGGAAGTAATCTCTGAGAGCCTTGGTATGAGCTTAGAGCACAGGTTTGAAAATGAAGGTTTAATGAGTTCTGGCCCTGACTTAGAGTGCTTTCAGAGATAAGCACGTATTTACCAGTAATCTCTTACAGGGGTATTAAAGGTAATGTTTCCAAAAGAATTTCTGAAAGGTGGATTCAGACCAGTGAAGTTTTCTGTCTACATGAAGTCTGTAGGCTGGTTTTGAAATAAGTGCCAATAAGGCCCAAGGCAAACTGGTCCTCAAAGTGCCTTTTCTGAAACCATTGGGCAGAAGTTGGAGGAAAAAGTATATTGGTATATTGTCCACCTTGCTGTGGCTACAGCAAATGGTTCCCACAGTTCCCCAGTGCTTTTAAATCTCTGGTATGGTAGGGGTGCATAAAACTCCTCTCTGATACTTCCATGGCTTAACAAGCTGACCTTGAAGCAAAGCAAATGATTATTGCCCTTGTCTCTCCACCTTTAAAGCTTTGCATCAGCCTCGCAGCATTTTAATTTCCACCATCCATCCATTAAGCTTTAAAGCCTCTACACCGAGCTGAATTTATCATCATACTCTTGTTTTGTGCAGCCCTGGTGATGCATGAGAGCTCTAAACTCACACCAGCCCAGGCTAAGGTGGTTTTACAGCCTCTGTGTGGCCAGAGAAAGGCAAAGCAGCTGGAGCACATCCCACTGTTTCATGTTCTGAGCTACTGATAGTTCTCCTCAGTGCACTGAGAAATATTGGTACAAGTAATTTATAATTAGTCAATCCTCCTTCACCTGTAAGCCTGCACTAGAGAATTGTGTCTTTCCTGAAGGAAAGGTTTGTTTCGGAGGTCTAAAATTGAGCTTGTTTTTTAATAAAACTGACCTGGGAGGATTTGTGTGGGGAGACAGCAATTACAGCAATTAATTACTTGGAAAGAGCAGTTTCTCCCTTCTGCATTTCCTCATCTAGCTGGTTCACAGTCCATTGTCTTTTTATCTCATTTTTTTAAGTACTAACCACACATCATTGTTATTTCCTCCCCCTGCCCACAAAACAAATGAGGGAGCTCCTGGTTCAGCCTGTGTCTTACAGAGCCATAATTAAGTGCCATACAAACAGCTCTGCACTGGAGTTTTGGTGTAAAAGGGATGCTCAGGCTTGTCTAAGGCAGCAGAGCTTGTCTGTGGCCAAAGAGGGATCTTTGGGATCCATCTCTCCAGCTCTAATTTACTCGAGAGATAACTTGGTCCTCAATTCCCACCATGCTGATGGGTTTGGACATCATCCTGCACCCCTTGATTTCTTCTTCCCTGCAGGCAGGAGAGTCTGGATGAGAAGTGATGCCTTAAAATCTAGGATTATAGAGAATTTAGTATAACACTTTTAGCAGCACTTTAGCTAGGTACCTTTGTGTTAGGTTCCTGAAATGCTGTTTAATGGTCCTTGTCAAGGATTTCAGTGGATAGAGATTTTAGCCAGAACATCTAGTTTGTATGGAATGTGCCCAGAAAAACACAGTAGGGACATTATTTGATGTAACTTGGGTCAATACTGTGCAGAAGGCCCAGAAACTTTGAAATTGTTCCAAGAAGGGTAGAAGGTGTTGACGAAGAGGAAGATATGGAGGAAGGAGGGATCTTTGTGACTCTCCACTCAGGTTTGGGGGTTGTGCTTTGCTTGGAAGAGTTGCCTCCTAAATAGCTCAACATGATGAAATTGGTGTCCTTTACAGCTTCCCTGTCCCCATTTCAATAGAGCTGCTGTACAGATAATTATTAAATAATGCTCTACAAAACTAGCCTGACTCTTAAGTCCCATTTTCTTCCACTTCCACCTGCAGCACTTGATCTTTTTTAAATGACATTGGCTTTTAACAGAACATTTTCCCAGCGCAGTTTTTGCTGTGTCCCTTTTATAGTCAGGATTAGAAATGAAATTACCTGGAAAGCAATATTTCCTCTGCTTCAGAGGCAAGGCGTGAGCTAAGCTTACAAGCAGTAAAATACAAAGGTATCTTAAAGTGAAACACTTTACACTGACTTATTTCTTCAGATAGAGAGAAAAAGCTGCCCATTATGGAAATGAACACTTTGAGATTTCAGACTTGTTCAAGTGTTTCTGTCTAATGTCCTTGGCCAAGTCAAGTGCTGAGTTTATACATAAAGTAGGAACAATAAATCATTACACTTCTGCTAGGCAAAGACTGAGGAAAGCTAAGGATTATCAAATTGTTTCGTTTGAGAAAAGGATATTATAATTCTGTCTTTACATTGGAAAACAGATTTCTTTAAATGGGACAGCAGAAAGGTGGATTTCTTTCTTTATAAGTACATAAATGCCAGCCAAAATATTAAAGAATATTCCAGGATTATAGGGGTTTATGACAATAAGTTTAAAAATTTCTAAATTGTCTGATCTATCAAGGAACTCGTAATTGCAAAGACTTAGGGGTTTTTACCAAGGTTTTACTGTGAGATTAAGGGGATTTCTTTGTCATATATGTTTTATTCAGAGACTTTAGAAATGCCAAGATGTTTAGAGTTCTATGGCTTTTATATATGTAAATACTACAGGAATTTAGGGCATCGCCTTTATTAAAAAAAAATAGAAGAAATTTAAAGTTTTATCAGTGGTTTAAAAAATATTAACAAAGACTGTCTGAATTTGCAGAAATATTTAAAGAGATGAGACTAAAACCTCATTGAGGCTGATCTTCAGTTCCAGCAGGGATTAGTTGTGCTTGTTTAGTTTAGTTTTCATGTATTAGACTTCATCTGTTCAATACATTATTATAGTTACTATTCAGCAGATTTCTGAAACACATTGGAACATACAGTGTGTTTTGCTGTTTCTAAACCCTCGATTTCTATAAAACCTCAGCAAATCAATCAGGGTCTGTTTTGGCTGTTAAATTGCTCTCTACCTAAAACCAGTGAGAACAAACCTTCCCCAAAAGTCTTACCAGAAGATTATGTCAGAACATAAAATCCTGGCAGTTCATAAAGATTTAATTAAACAAGCTTAGTTGTCTTCCATAATGCATTAACACGGTGAACTCTGAGTCCTCCTCCTTGTCCCAGTGGAAGCTTTGAGGATTCTGTGTTTGCATCTTTTTACGTCTCTGTTTGTCTGCAGATCAGCCCAGGTCAGGGATGGCATGTGACAAGCTGAATAAAAATGGTCAGATCCTGCCAGCAGAACTTGAACTGCACTTTTACCTCTTTCAATGATGTCTAAAGTTGCTTGTCAATTATATTTTTCTTTTATTGGAAAAGTAATTATGATAATTGAAGAAAGGAGGAGTACTTTTTCAATTCTTTTTGTTCTCTTTGTATGTGCTGCTGGTCACATCCTTTCTCCAAGCATTGTCAGAACCAATGTTGGCCCATTTCTGTGCTGCTCTAAGATACCTGAGTGTGCTTCCTAATGCCCAGCGTGTCCAAAGACACCAATCCTTGCCAAACTGGCTGCACCTTTCTCAGTAGATGATTTTGTGGCTCATCTAGTAAGATAAGATATTCTTTGTCTTAGCTTCCTTCTGTGTAGCTCTGTAGGTTTATAAAGTCTTGTAAAAGCAGACTTGTAATAATTTAATGTTCCTAGCTGAGTTTGTCCCTAATTGCATTTTTTTATCCCCTGCAGAAACAGAGATCTTGCCTGTATTGACTTCCCCACGTTGCTATTGTATTCCCAGTAGCTTTCACAGAAATAGCCTTCCTAGAGCAGTATTAACTTGTAGTGATTATCTGATAGTGTAATGTCGTATTTTGGGAATCTCAACTCCCACAGTCTCATCAAAAGATGATGGGCCTCATTATTCCAGGCACTGTGTGAAGTAGGGAATGGCAGGTGTTGCAGGGATGAGGACACTGGCAGCAGGGATGAGCCTGTGCTTGCACATCCACCAAAGGACTGGAGGGGCAGGTCTGTGTTGTTTCTTTTGGGGGGATACCTGAAGGTTGTGGAAAACACTGACATTTCCTTTATTTGTACTGCAATGTTAGCTGCACTATAGTTAATACTAAAATGATGCTATGATTAATATATGTAGTTGTCATATTGTTGTCACAGTCACAGCTTTGTGACTATAAAAGCTGCAGCTCCTTCCCTTGTCCCTGTACCCCACCTGTGCAGTGATTCCTAAAAGTGCTGTGGGAGTCTGGATGAAGACTTGGTTGTCAATGCAGAGCCAGCATCAGGCAGCGGAAAACTGCTGGACTACCCACCAAAGTGACTTTATTTCAGTGGGTTCCTTTCTAAATAGAGAAGGGGGATTCAAGTGCCCAACCAGAGCCACCCAAGGCTGTTCTCTGTGCACTAGACCTGTCCTGCAGCTCCAGAAGGACTCCTCTCCCAGAGCTCCTGCCTGCTGTCTGGCAGCCCTTTACAGCATTCTGAGGCACCTCAAATGGCACGGCTCGTCTCTGTTTTCCACCCTGAGGCCGCTGAAGAGTTAATTGTGCGAGCTGGAATTAAAATCTGAAGTGCTAATTACACAGTGCAGGCACCTGGCATTCAGAGCTGGATTCCCTTCTGCTTTGTGCCAGCAGAGGAGAGGGAGGGTTGGTGTTCTCCTCCTCCTCCTCCCCCTATTATTCAGCATGTTCTGCACCCCGTGGTTGCCACCCTCCAACCTCATTTCCAAAGGTCTTCTCCGGGATGAAAATACAGTGCAAAACTGGGAATTGTTCCATGCTGTGCTGTGGAGTTTTGTTGTTGCAGCACCAAAGTTCCAATGCATGTGAAAGGCATTGTTAACTGCTGTTTCTGTCCTGCTCCTGGTGAGGCCAAAGTTCTGATCTCCTGGGAGTTTCCAGAGGAGGATGGTGGTGGGATATGTAGAAAGGTGTTGCCTTTCTCCCTTTCTCCCTGCCTTTTTTCTTCTTTCTTAGGCTGGCAGGAATGGAATAAGAACACAGTCTTTACCCAAAAATATGGACTTCATGGGATGTTTCACAGGCAAACAATGACAAGTGAACACATAGCAAGATGTAACAGAACTGAGAGACGTTCTTTAAATGCATAGAAAACTGTTTAAAATGCTTTAAAAGTAATATTTAATTAGATCCATTAGGACATTTTGTTTTGACTTCAGTCTTTTGAGCAAAGGCTTGATAACCTTTGAACAAAATAGCATATTTTCACAAAACCCCCCTGTGTTTAACGTGTAAAAATGAATAGCCTCCCCTGCTGTGACTCTGCAGTTGTGATGGTTTGTGAACAGGTGACAGGAGGGGAAAATTCGACCAGATTGCCAGTTCTCTGATCCTCAGCAGCCTTCCCTCTCCGATCCCAAAAACTGCCTCCTTCTGCTCTGATTTTGTCTCTGGTACCTGAAGATTCATTTTGAAATGTAAGTTCTTTAACAGCAGCAGCCACAAAGATCATTTTCACATTTGTGATCTGTGTAGCAGAACGCTCCATTTTTTAAGAAGCAAAAATTAAAAGTTTAATTAGAAAAATGTTCAAATGAGGCATTTTAACAATTTTGGTATAAAGATGTATTTTCCAGATGTTTTTGTTCAGCTCTTCTTTCCAAAAAGCCTTGGCTTTGATGATTAGAAACTTTCTGCTGAAAAACATTTCTTAGATGATTTCTTGCCAGATTTGCTTATGTTAAGGAAAACACGCAGTGCAAAACAATCACCTCCAATCAACATTGAACATTTAATTCAAGTAATATAAATGTTCAGTATTAGCCTGAGAAAGTCATTTGCTTGGAAAAAATAGGGTGTTTTTTTGAACATACCCACTCATTACACATGAAATAAAAAATAAAACAGTTTAACTGACTGAAAAAATCCATGAGAGCGCATTACACATGATAATTCTGGTTTATCTGTGGGGTTCTCTCTGCTCTGAGGACTGAAATGACCATGTGAATTGACACCAGGATTTAAGTGAAACATCTCAATGAAGTTAAGCTGTGTTCAGTTTCACCCCAAGCTTACTGAGCAAGCAAAATTGCAATGAAATTTTGATCTATTTCTGGACAAACATGGATTTCAGTGGCCCCCAACCCACTGCCTTCCCCACAGGGACTGGGTAGCAGATTCTCTTTTGCTGCTTTGGCCATGCGAGCACAGAAATATGATCCAAAAGATCAAAACCAGCCATCATGGTGCAAACAACAGGCACAGGAAATGTTAGAAATAGTTTGAGTCCTCCTTCTTGAAAGATTCTTTTATGGCTTTTTCTACCTGATGGATCTGAAAAGGACATGCATGATGTAATTATACAGAACCTATAATGAGACATTACCAAAGACTAGAGTCTAACTAGTCTCAAAATCTAAATGTTTCATAGCATTAAAATGTGTCAGGCCCTAAACCAGAGTTTGCTCCTCATCCATTATCTATTTCACATTAAATTTCCTCTAAATAATCCCCCTCCTTGCTGCTCCTCAGGTGCCTTTTTAAAGAAATACAATTTGTTTGGTAACGCTGACTCCCAGGCTTTATCCAGACCTCTTACATGAGGTTAAGGGGTTCCTGAATGAGTGTTCCCTCTTTTCCATCAGAGCTTCATCCTCTGGATGCAGATCCTGAACTCTGAGACAGTCTCCAACACGCTGTTGGATGCTGATGGCATCACAGCACCTTCTGCAGAGCAGTAACAGCAAAGCAGGGATAGCAAAGATGAGCAGGAAAATTCCTTTTGTCCAGGGATGAAGGATAGCACTGCAACTCTACATGGAGTGTCAGTGTGTTTGTGGGAGTGTGCTGGGGGGAAGGAGAGAGGGAGCGTGTATAAATAAACTTAATTAATCATCTCCACACATTTTCTAGTGCCTTAATGAAGCTGCTGATATAATTGACTTGAAGCCATTCCCTTTTTTCTCATTTGAGCTACATCAAAGCATTTCTTTCTATGGGATTCCTTTCTTACAAAGAACATAAATTAGCACTTGCCACTTTCACTTTTATTAAGCAGTAAATATTACTTCAGTATTGAAACTCTTCACTTTATTTAGCAGGGGTTATGCCTGGCAACTAAAGACACAGATTCAATATTTCATTTTAGTTAATGTAATTGGGAGTGTATATAGGCATTTAAAGTCAATAACTGCAAGAAATATTTCAAATGGGAATCAGTAACAATGTTTAAACATGTAAACATAAAGGACTACAGAAACAAAAAGATTTTTTATTTTGCTAGGACTCACATCAGAAGCCCATGTTTTTAGTTCCAGAAATTTGATTTGAGCAAAGTTTTGGAAATCTAGTAGTGAATATCAATACCAGGTTTTGTAATGCCCTAATTAACCCAAATCTTTCACCTCATTGACCTCACTGAAGTTTATGGTTTCTTATTCTACTTCTATCAAACACAATTCTGAAGGAAGTCTCTTATCTCAGGTGCTGAGGAATGATCCTGATCTGCTGCTGCTGATTTGTACCACTGAATGATTAATTCTTAGATTCTTCTGTGGTAATCCTAAGTTTAGGGATCCGTTTTCCTTGCTTTTCCCCCAGGCAACACTGGGATAAAAGGGTGGATACAGAGTCTACAGAGTCTAAGGCTTTAAGGAAACAGTCATGTAGATCAGTAAATAAAATACAATTTTTTTCAGCCTTGTATTTGCTGATTTTGAGCCATGAGTAGGTTAAAGATGTCAATATCAGTGTGACATTACTTGTTTTTCTACCACTTTATGGCTTAATCTGAGTATGGGATGCACACAGTTACAGTTCTGGTCAGTGTGTCTTTGGAGAAGTGCTCATTCTCTTTGAAGGCTCCTAACCCCATGGGATCTACTTTACTGCAATCCTAATGTTACTTGGACAGTGGTGGACTCTAAATCAGCCATTTCCAGGAGGGTAGGAGATCACAGAGATGCTACAGCACTCCCTGGATCATGACTGCTCAGAGACAACCAAAAAGGAAATGGAGTGTTTTGCATTGGTAGGAAACCAGCAGAAAGCCAGGCTAAGCTGCTCTTTACATTCAAGTTGTGCTCACCCCTTTAATGCTCAGGGTAGCTCTGAATTCCCATGTTCCTGTTGTAACCAGCATGTGCTGGTGTTCCTAGAGAAGAGTATGACTTTTGCACAGCAGCTGCAGACCCTAAACAAAGACAAGGGTTGCACAAAGGCAAATATCAAATAGAAGCAAATGGCCTGGAGCATGCAGGCATTTCTCCTAAAGTGCTCCTGCTGTTCCCTCAGAAGGGTTCAAAATGCCTTGAGTTTCCTTTGTATTGTTGCTCCTTTGGACTTCTCTGCCTTCTGAAGGGATGGGTTCCAGCAGTCAAGAGCAATCCACATGTTTCCTGCATGGCCAGTGTGGCTTCTAAAGCAATTAATCCCTCTCAGCCCAGGTGACCTTCCTGTAAAGCTATTTGTTCTGCTCTCAGCTCTGAACCAATTCTGTCCAACTTTTCACTCCAGCATTTCCCGTGCTTCTTTTTGCTGTCAGTCCCTCCCAATCTTCCCTTTGTCAACTTGTCTCACTCGCTGAATTTCAGAAGCTGGTGGCTTGTCAGCTCTTGGCTTGTTGTCTGATGGTTTCTCTGAATTCTGTAAGATATACATAGATTTTATAAGTTACTCTGGCCCTGTATTGGGCACTTTAGTACATTAGTCTGTGTGATGAGCCACCCTTAAGGGTGAGGAAGCACTTAAGATTTGAAAGTGCTCAAGAGTCGAAAGGAATGACAAAAGTCAGAGGGCCCACAAACAATCAGAGAGTTTTATTAAATGACACAGTTGGCATGAGAAGTGCTATGTGAGTCCCTGACTTACGAGACAGACCCATGGCATGGGTTTGGCTAAAGGGGCAGGGTGAAGGGAAAGGAGGAATGAAACATGTGGCAGTGGGGTTTGGATAACAGGTAAGGTGGAAGGGAAAAGAGAAATTAAAGCATCCTTTTCCACCCCCATACATCAGTGCCTTTTGTTTTATCTGTTACGAAAAAAAGCTTGTCTTTGTGTTCTTTTATTTCCAATATTTTTAGCAGTTAAATTTCTGGATTATATTGACCTTTTTAGAAAGTTGTCTGATTCAATTCTGACACGCTCTAGAAATTGCAGAATTCTGACTTTAGTTTCCTCATACTGCATCTCTATTAGAGAAATATTCTTTTCTAGACAATTAACCTTTACTGTCACTTTTCTGACTGAGTCATCAGCAATTATTTTGTCCCTGAGGAGTGTTTTCATGGCTTTCCAGAGATTTATGGGTAACCAGCTTACGGTAACACAGTCACAGAAAGGGCTTTATTCCTACTTTTCAAACAACAGTTCAGCTGTGCATCGCTCAGAAACACATTAATGAGCCCCCAGAAGTTGGTGCATGAGCTGGTCCCTGCCTGCAGGGGTAAGTAGGGCAGTGAGAGCCATGTGACAGTGGAGGGGGGCTTTGCAGCCTGGCACTGCTCTGTGGATCCCTTTGGGTAATTGGGAGGCAGCTGTTTCCCAGCGTGTTGTGCATGCAGCTGAAAAAGTGGTGTATTTCTTCCTTTTGGCACTTGTGTCACTATGACTTAGCACTTCCATGAAATGAAGCATCTCTGAGCCCTGTCTTGTGAGTCCTCAGGGAGCAGCTCCTCTGTGACGGCAGAGAAGGGTGTACTCGTAATCCTTTTTTCAGATGAGGTTATAATTCTCATTCTGGTTGGAGGCCCAGCTAGAGAGAGGCTTATAAAAATCTGTGGAAGTATTATCAAGACATATATTCCATAGCTAGGGGACAGTAATTCCGGATCATAAAGCTCAAAGAGCATTTAATCCAGCTGCGTCAGACAAGAATGGGATTTATTGGCATAAAACTGGCAATCCCCTTTTTTCCAACCTCCAGTTCAGTGCAGGAAATAAAAAAAAAGAGGAGGAAAAGGCAGGTTTGAGTGATTAGCCCTGGCAAATCTCACTGCTGAGGTTTAAGGTGTTACCCAGCTCTCTCTCCAGCCTCACTGCCAGAGGCTCCCAGCCTTCTGATGAAGCCTGGGACGCA
Organism: Campylorhamphus procurvoides; assembly: GCA_013396655.1. Taxonomy (NCBI): domain Eukaryota; kingdom Metazoa; phylum Chordata; class Aves; order Passeriformes; family Dendrocolaptidae; genus Campylorhamphus; species Campylorhamphus procurvoides. The sequence goes on along the minus strand of WBMV01001087.1, from coordinate 167,115 downwards.
GTTTGGGGGCAGATTTCAGCTTTTACCCTTAAGACATGGATTATTTACTAGAACAGTGGGCCCTTTGCAGAAGAACTGCTTTGTTTCTGCTGATTTTAACTTGCATCAGGAGGGCTGGGCAGGCAGCTGGGGCTACCCTGAACAACTCACAGCTCACCTGCCCAAGCCTTGTGTGTCTTGAGGTTTCATCTTGCCTTTCTTGTGCGAACCCACGGGCTTTGCCACCACAAAGAAGCAGAACAGAAAAGATACGGATAGAAATTTAAAATCCAAGGTTAAGCACTTAGCAAAAAATTTAGTTCTACTCACAGACTTCTTCAAAAACATCTACAATAACTTTCCTCCTTCATTCTTCCCAGAAGCAAATGCTGCATTTTTGACACCCTTTTGTGAGGAATCTGGGTCCCACTGATTTTCAGGGAGACTCAGTCACCTGAATGTCCAAATCAGTCAGGAAATAGGATTTGGGACCCTGCTTCCATACCCCACCTTGGAAGGGTTCACCCTGAAACACTGTAATTAATGTAATCCTGGTGTAAATGTACATAATATTATTCAAATAGTACATTTCAATAGCTTGGCCCAAAATCAGTCATTTCAGGCATTTTTGGAGGACTAGGTCAGGACTCCGTTGAACAATAGTGTTTGGGTTTGCTGGTTGCAAGAAATGTCATTTTAGGAAACTCATATTGAATATTTGAGGCCTGTATGGTAAATTTTGTACAAGTTTTCCCCTTTTGTGACATTAATATTTGCAACTTCAACCCCCAAATTTGGTAGAACACACATAGGATAACCTGGTAGTAAATTAGGTTGAAGCTGTACCTGCTTATCTAATGGCATAGTTTTTTTGTCTGGGGTAATTCAAACTGGATGTCAGAGTTCCTACGTGGAAATAACAGATCTGATAAAGAAAAATAACCCACTCACAATGATGATGACAGACTAAAAGGAAGGCAGGTTATATGACAGACTTTTCAGAAATGTGGTTATATCATTTTTGTGACATTTTCCTTCTCTCCCAACCCATTTATTGAGCAACCCATTTAAATTTAATGAGTAACACCCAATTCACGCTGCCATAAACAAGGTTAAACAGTGTAGCCACAAGTTTGTCACTTCTCTGAGGCAACATCTTGTTTTAAACCTGTATTTTCTGGGTGCAGAGTGAGGTTTCTGTCCGTTCTGGGTACCATAAGCCTAACTTTGATACATACAAAAGATGACAGAAATTTGTGATATCCAGATCCTGGGGTGATATAACAATTAGGAAAGTCAAAATTTTCCAATTATTGGGGTTTTTCCCCTTAGAATTTGTGTGTTGAGTAGCTGGCAATATGGTCACCATGACTTTGTGATGTTCAAAAACCTATTTACTCAGTATTTGCTTATTTGTCATTAAGTGTTTTAATGACAACAACAACTGTAAATGGCTGGGACTCCCCTCTGCTTTCAACAGTAAAGCCAGAAATTAAGAGAAATGAAATTCTTTCACCCTTGCCCTCTGAAAATTCTCTTTCTGGTTGCACAGCACTTGGTTTTGGTTTGTTGGTGTCACTGAAAGCTGAGCATGTAAAGGATCAGCCTTTGTACTTGGCATTGCTGTGATGCATCTCTGTGTTACCAGGAGATGACAAATGCTGGGTAACAGGGCAACGTGAGCTCACAGATCACCAAGGTTTCTGCTGTTTCCCCTCTCCTTAGCTACTCTCAGCACATCTGCAATGTTACCCACCAGAACACAAAGATAATTTGTTTGGAAAATATTGTGAAGGAGCAATATGAAATAAAGGAACAGTCTTAAGTACCAAGAAAACAGCCAGTTTTAATGTTTAATGCAACACATTTTATATAGCCCTGTTAGAACTATTTACTTGACCTTTACTCTGTCTGGTTCTTCATGTATTTTTAAAAGCTTTTAACAAGATGCACACGGGGCTGGCTGTATCTGTCTTTGGGGACTTTGAAATATCTTTGGTGGGTTGCTAAATGCCTTTTTCCAGCACTGTATGAATAATAATGGCTAATCTGCTTGTCCTGTGCCTTGCCTGTGCTGCTCAGCAGCTGCAAGGGGTATGAAATGGGTGCAGGTTGTGCCATGAATTCCCCTTTTTCCATCCTATACATGCAGTTGACACAAACTACTAAATGTTGGTAACTGAGGATATAAAGAGTGTTTTTAAATAGCTGTAAACCATCCTGCAAAACACTTTCCAAAAGTGACTGGAAGGATCTTTAAGCACGGAGGTGAAATTGCAGTGTATACCTTGAATTCAGAGCCTTGATGCTTTTTAAGGAGCGCCCCATTTATTTGTAAAAGAACTCTGACTTTTGACATGCTGTATCTGCTTTTCTTTGACAGCACATCCCTAAAGCTGCTGTGCATAGAGAAGCAGGTACAAAAGCCCATGGCCCAGCAAAGGAATGCTCATTTCAGAAAGAGCTGGGAACGTTGTACTTTGTAGAAATAGGATTATAATGGCTGAGCAGCTTTGGCCCAGATAGTGAACACATCTCTCAAAACACTCCCCTGGGATTGAGCCTTTTGGAAACTGGCCCTGGATCAAAACGTTGCAGAAGTCCATCACAACATACAAAATCCAGTTAAATAATCTAATAAATTGATAAAGGATTTGCTGAGACCATCTATAAATGAGGAAAAACTGATAGGGAGGCAGGGAATCGAGTCCCACTGGGTCATGAGGGTCTTCAGAGGAATGGGACAAAAAGCATCTGCCTCGTCATTTTGCAAAACATTTGTAGGGATAACTCTCCTGGTGGCCACAAACAGCTAGGAAATAGTGTGTGCACAAAATAAACATGCTCTGGCTTGTCAGAAATCACAAACTGTACAAAAGAAACATGGTCTGGCTTGTTAGAAGTGATGTTTTTGCAGTGCCTTCCTCCCCACACCACCTTGGCATTTAAAAAGTTTGATTTGTAGTCATCAAGTCAGCCAGGAGTGCCAGTGGATCACATATTTACACACCTGGATACTTCTAAACTGACAACATGCACATCTGTGTAGCTGCTTAAAAGGGGATGGACAAAAGGCTGTGCTTAATGTCAAATAACTAAATGCAGTTAAAGTACTCTGTGGTTATTCTAGACCGAGTTCAGGGGAGAGAAGCTCTGTCAGAGATTTTTTATTTGCTTCCTATATATTTGAAAGAACATATTTAAAAAGTGGAACTGATATGTGAGCCCCCCAAACCAGCTCCAGCTTGTGACCTTGCTGTTCCCTGCCTGCCTGGCAGGGAAACTGGGAGCTCCAGCACCTGCAGCTCTCTGGGAGGAAGAGCCACCAACTTCCAAACCCCCCATAGTATATTTTAAATTCAGTTTATCATAACAGGAGCTGGCTGAGAACCAAATGAAGGCAGCTCAGCTTGAGGATGACCAGCATCCTCTGTGGAGGACCTCACTGTGCCTGGAAGCATCTCAGAGCCCAGCATCCTGTCTCCAGGGATTTTAGGATGTCAAATATGCCTGACTTCTCCTTTATTTATTCATTCATCCCAAGCAGGGCAATTGAAAGGCACATTAAAAAGATTTTATTGCTTTACAAGTTGAGTGCTGTGGCCAAGTGCTGTGCTCTCCCAGCTGGGGCTGGTTGATAGCTGAGGGGAACAGAGCCTAAAGCTGCACAACAGCAGGGCATGGAGAGACCCCCTGGGTGTGGGATGGAGCAAATGATGGTCCCCACAGTGGTGTCCACTGGAGAAAAATTAGTTGTGCATGTAGGAACTGGCACTGCAGAGAGACAGATTATAAGAAACTAAATGAAGTTGTCAGAAAAATGATAGTGTAGCAAGAGGAGAAATATCCACCACCTCTGTGCTTATAGCCTGGAGAATTGTCTGTGAAAGGGAACTTACATTAATGCTTTATAGTGGAAATGTCCAACTGAAATTTATGACATCTTAAAATGTGATCTATGAGATGAATCTGTCAGATATGCATTTATTTAATGTAAATGGGAAGCCAGTGTGAAAGGGATATGATATGATGCAAATACCTGAGTAAGGGAAAATACGGGGGGGGAAGTAATTTCAGTATGAGGAGCAGACATCCAAGAATGGCTAAATCACTGTAATGTGAGTGCAACAAATTGGGACCAGAAGGTTTCTCTCAGTCCTCGCCTGTGCTGAACAGTTCTGCAGGATCTGCAGGCAGTCACTTTGGCCCAAGCCTTAGGAGATAACACCCATTTTGGCATTTGGCTGCCCTGCAATCAGCTCCCAGATGAACAGAAATGTGGTACCTCCTTTCTGCATGCCTCACTTGTGAGGAAACTGATACTAGGACAGCCACTGCAGCTGCTGCAGTTCAAACCCTTTGGGATGGGAGTTTTCCACATGGTCAGGAACTGAGCTCAGGGAACTCTGCAGCTGGTCAGAGCCTCCTACCAGTGTTTAAGGATTAAAACCATTTTGTCATGGGACTGTGATCATATATTTAGTTAACATTCAACCATATCCAGTATTAAAGTTGTTCTCAACTCTTTCTCTTCCATACCCTTAATGTTTTCTTCTTGCCATCCTCATGTGCCATCAAAATCATGTCACTAAGTAAATAATCATTCAACTTACTGACATAATGAAAGCCTGATACAAGCCATGGTAACATTGCACTGCTATTGGCACCTTTAACTTTCCAGTATCTGTACCAATTTCAATTCCAAGAGCAAAATCCTTGTTTCATTTCAATAGTTAATCACTCTGGACCTGCAATAAATTCCTTCCTTGAATTTGCTACATGGCTGAATTGATAATGTGTCTTATCTGTACATGCCAGTGCCAACTAAACAGGGTTGTAGGTGCTTCAGTCTCTTTAGTGGCTGCTGGTATGACATATATCTGTCACCAGCCCAGGCAAAGCACAGCTGCTTTGCAGAGGGAAAAATTCCTCCAGTGACCACCTGGAAAGTTTGCTAATTTGTGAATCAAGAGCACATTTTCCCAGACAAGTCAAACTGGTCACCAGTAACACGGCTTCAGCTCACCCCAGCTGAGTGGCTGCCTTAAAAATCAGGAGTTTCAGCAAGATCAGATAAAGCAAAATGATTCTTACGGTAATACTGCCTGAGAGAAAAATGGAAGTGCCCGGCTCAGCCGACCTCCCTCAAGCACATTGTCTTGAAAATCCTAAGCCACACAAAAGAAAGAGTTTTAAAAATAAAATCATGCTGATGCCAGGCCGGGTCCTTTGAAAACTTACTGCTTAGGGCAATTGGGAGGGGAGGAAGATTTCAATAAAAAGTGTGTGTGTGGAGGGGAACCCAGGCTGTTGAATAAGCGATGAGATAGGCCATTGTCACAGAAAATGTATAGCCAGTAGCTAAAAAAAAGGAGGATAAGGATGATATTTCACTTTATGCCATCAAGCTCCCATCTCTTTGCTATGGTGTTGTGTACCCAGCCCGTTCAGAGCTCCAACATGCTCCATGACGAGCTGCAGACAGAACTTTCCTCCTCCTCTGAATACAAACTGCACCTCCTTGGGGCTGTGGTACCTGTGGGTGCCCCTGGTGATCCCAAAACTCCTGTTGGAAAAACCCCTGGCTAGAGGGAGAACTGCAGCTCTGCTGTAAGTGCTGTGCCTTCTGCTCCTTAGGGCTCCTCAGCCACCCTGTTTGCTCCAGATGTTTGTTAGTACAGAAATGGGAGTGCCAGAACAAACCTTGGAACCAGGCTCAAAAGGTTCAGAACACCTTGGGCAGCTTAGTGGGATTCCTGGGACCTGGTGAATTTTGTCACCACGAGGCATTTTTGAAAATCTGATCGAGAACCAATCTACTAAATCTGGTATGGAAATGCCTGAGTCTCCAGAACTTCCCTATGGATGCAGGATCAGACTGAAAACAAGGGACAAAGCCAGAGTCTAACTGAGAGCTGAGATTTACAGGAAATCAGTGTCTCACCAATGCCAAGATGCCACTCATTTCTACAACCAGCTCCATCATCAAGGCCTCTTACAAACAGAATCATATTCCCATTCTTAAAGGAATATCTTTGGGATGGCAGGAATTATGAGGAAAGGCAATTAAAACTTAACATCTCAACATCTGTCTCTACCTGTCTTCCTAATTTAGCAATTAATGAAATATATACATTGAAAACATCTAGATATGTTAGAGGCAGCATGTTTTCTGTGATATTAATGTCTGTATTGCCTTCCCAATATGATGAGAAATACAAAGAACCAATAATAGGCTGTAGGTGCTGTGTTTTCATGGTGGAATATGGAACTGCAAAGATAAATCTAACAGTCTACAGATCATGAAATATAATAATAGGTCTTCATAAAAGAGGAACAATACCATGATGTAAACGAAATTAGTATAATTGAACAGTTGCATGAACTTGAAAAGGGGTAATATAAGTAAAGAATATCTTAAACATCCTTATATCTTAGGAAGGATGAAGCTGAGTAATCAGCTTTCTTTGGGAGCCTCCTTCAGTAGTATTCTTTTTTTTAATAACATGAAAAGTACCATACAATAGTCTTGAGAAAGAAAATCAGTCAATGATAAGAGGTCTGTTGCAACAAAAAGGAATAAAAAATTCTGGAACTATATCTTACAAATACTGCAAACCTTTGAAAAACAAACAGGTGATCAACTTCCAGGGCTGATGAAAGAAAAGCCAAAAATAGATTTATTTTTTTTTCTTTAAGTGACAGAATTCCCAGTAATGTTGCTTTTGGTTCATCAGCTGCTTACCATTCACCAGAGCATTTGTTTTTAAATATTTAAGGATTTTTTTTCCCCTTTTGCAAAATTAAATTTCTCCCATTGAAGCATTCAAGCTTGCACAAACAGCATTTGTAGGAGGAGAGGAAAAGATGGATGATGCCTCACTAGCTCTAATTTGCTATACCTATTTACAGCTGTGTTTTACTAATGACTATAGATACAGAAAATAACTTCATAATGGGACATAATTTATTACAAGATTATCTACATGTGAGAGTCTCTTGAAGGATCACAGTTTCTGTGAGCTGTTGTGTATGGATTTAATAGAAAGCAAGCTGTGAAGATTAGTTCTTAATCTGTTTCTTTTTCACATCCTTACTTAAGGAAGGCTAAAAAAATAATCTTTGGCGTGTTGAAAATAATGCTGGAGTTGTAAATTCTCATTTCTCTCCCTGCTAAGATGCCTCATGCTTTTTTACAAATGTTGCAAAAGATCCAGGCTTTGACTTTACCATTGTTCCTGGTTAGGACACCTGTTGGTTAGCATGATAATACTTAATGCATTCCTAATTAAACTTCTCCCTAACACATAACAGTTTTCTCTTAGTAGATCATAAATGCTAAGATTTAAAGAAATTATCACCAAAAAATACCGAGGTACGTTTTCTTTCAGAAAGAGATTTCTGTGATTAGAAGAAATACTGACTTATTACAGACAGGATTTGAAAACAGAGTGCACAGCAGGGACACAGAGGGCCTGTGATCTCCTCACCTGAAAGCCGCATCTCAGCATTTTGTCAGTGTGAGGCTTCTTATCCAAGGCTAAATAGATGTTCTACCAGCACATGTGTGTGTTTTGCTTGTTGGGAGCCACATGTGCAGCCTACTCGGGGTTGTTTGCTTGCTTTGAAAAAAATACATGATCAGGAACTCTGCCAACCTAACACTTTACCTAGAGTAATTTAACTTTTTCAGTTAGTCTTGGAAAAATATGTTCTTTCAAGGCATTATTTGTTACTTTGGGAAAATTACATTCCAGGCTTATAAGCAGTATAAGGAGTAGGATCCAGCCTTGCTCTCTGGTCTTTTTATAACTGAAAAGTACCCACAGCAAAATTCAGTAGAAGTGAAGAGCTCAACATCACACATAAGAATAAATTGCAACCACCAGCAAATAGATGGCATTACTTTTGTTTCCCTCAAGTTTGTTTCTCAAAATGAGCACGTGCTTTCATTCTCCTCCACGAAGCAAAGGATAATATTTCCTGTAAGAGTTCAAGTGAGCACTGTCACTGTGGGTTTTTTTCATTAAAGCAATATATACACACATTTATCTTAACCCAACCAACACCTCTCATTTGAGAACTGGCAAGGAAATGAGAGATCCCACATTCCTTGAGCTGCCTGACAAAGCAGTGTACGAAGGCAGGGCTTTGATACAGCAAACACAGGCTTAGCTTGGGAGCAGATGCTGCAGCTGCAAGATAATTTTCCACAGCTTGGCATGAGGGTGTTAAATTGTTATTGAAAAACTGAAAAGGGTTGGGGAAGTGCTGCAGGATGAGAGAACCATATGAAATACAAGTCTTTAATTAATATTTAGCGTGATAGGAATAGCACATCCAGCTGGTCTTTAAAGTGATTTGTCACCTGTCTGCAGTGCAGCAACCACCTCCTTTTTTCCTTTTGTTCATCAACCCCTACACCCTTTGACAAAGTCCACACATTCAGCAGTCACCACACTTTGGATGTTTGAGCACTTGTTAACCCTCGAAAGGGGCAGAAAATCCCCATTCCCTGTGAAAAAGTGACTGGTTAGTCCAACCAGACTGATGAATGTTCCTCTGGCCTGTGCCAGGGTAAGCTGATCTAGGAGCTGTTCCTCCCCTGCCCTTGACTCTCCCTGACGTGGTCAGGAGCTATGAATAGCAAAGTGCTCAGGAGGTGCTTTGCTCTGTGCTGAGGGAAGGAGCTTTTGCAGGATGTCTTCACATTGAGTCATTTACCTTGCAGCAAAATAACCTGACACAGCTCCCACGGTGGCTTTTAACCAAAGCAGCAGTGACACCAGGGCATTTTCAAATCCCTAAAGCAAAGTTCATCAGATCACATGTGTGAACTTCAGGTCTGATTTCCCATGAGCTATGCCTTCTTTCCTTTAAAAAACTCCCAGCTGTTTATGGGCAAATGGCGAGTTTCACGAGTGAAACAGGGTTCTATTTGTAAAAGAAACCTTTTAGGCATTACTGCTCTGCCTGGTTCCCCTGGATGTTTTGTCTGACAGGACTTGCCTACGTCAGTGGTTCCCCTCAGCTGGCTCTGGACATCAGGCAGAACAGAAAGATTTTGGCCAACCAACCTCTCTCAGAACTGAATACAAAACTCATGAAAATCCTGGGTTTCCTTTTCTGCTCCTTTCAGTGGGCTGTGACTCTGCCTCTCAGAGCCTGTGTTTAACAAATGCCATTAGTGTTTATATGTACCAAGAGAAGGCTGTGCCTTGCAAGCTTTTTACAGTTCCAGCATATCAAGTGACAGGATAAGCAATATCCCTCCTAATAGTCTTTCCTCTTAATTCATTATTCTGACCTAATACAGATTTTTCTGTATAATGGATGTTTTACAGAGGAATATACTTAAGTGGAGAATAAAATACCTTGTAGACAGAAAGTCCAATTTGCCTTAAGAAGCATGAGCTGTAATTCCTCGTGCTGGGGTTGTCTGCTGAACAGCTTGAGGCACAACTGCATCTCACCAGGCGCCCCTTCCCCTGTCTGTAAAGTGTTCCCCCTCTGCAGAGTGTTCAGAGATAAAGCTGTAGGGAGAGCAGGCTTTGCTCACATGCACCAGATCTCGTTATCTACTTAATGCTGTTTCTCATCAGGATGGTTAAATAACAACCATGTTTACATTAATCATATACATTACTCCCAAATCTTCCCACCCTTGTGTCTTTTCTCACTCAGGACTTTGTATTTGCAATCCCAGTGATTTTATTGAGGGTGTGGGGGGTGATTCCCCAAGAGCAGTGGTTCATGTTTATATTGAAAAGTTTGCATTATCTGTGACTGGTACCCTTCAGAAAGCTTCTCCTATGTTTTTATTGCATAGTGGGCATGGTGGTATTTGGTCAAGGCTAGACTTGATGATCTTGGAAGTCTTTTCCAAACTTAAACATTTTGTGATTCTGTGTTGTGCTGTGAGCCATCTTACTTAGCCAAGGAGCCCCTTAGGAAAGACAGACAAGTCTCCTGCTTATGGAGAGCTCAAAAAGTGTGGAATGGCCATTAGTGAGGCAGTAGGAGCTTTTTCTTCATGGGTTTGTGTCTCGTTTATGATCACTGTGTCAGTGACCTGAAATGACTGCATGGCACGTGACTTCTTCCTCAGACAGTGGCCAAACTTGACATTTATTTTGTCCTGAACCTCAGTTGAAACAAAAGATGAGAAGCCAGGAACTACAAAGGTGTGCTTGCTCCAATCAAACCTGGAAAAGAACGGCTGATGTGCACAAGAGCTGCAAACACCTTCACCTCATTGTCCTGATGATTAGTGCTCTCTCTTCCTGCACGCAGTCCTTGAGGTGGTTGGTGCCAGCAGAATAAACCAACACTTAACCCAATAAATCACTGTTTTCTTTGCAGAGGAAGAGCACTTTGTAGCAGTTCCCTCTCTGGCCAGTGCAGCCCAGAGATCAATTTTCCACAGGCTGTGTTGAACCAGCCCAGTGAAGAACTGGGAGCAATAACTGCAGGGTCACCAGACCCTGTGGGTCACATTTTCTTCTCCTGGCCAGAGAGGGCTCTGCTACAAACTGCTCTTGCTCTGCAAAGAAAACAGTGATTATTTGGTCGAGTATTGGTTTATTCTGCTGGCACCAACCAGCTCCAACCTCTTGCCACCAGAGAACCTGCAAGAGCCAAGGCACCGAGGGCACTGCCCAGAACCAAAAGGGAGCCCCCAGCACTGGTGCCACTGGGGAAAGAGCACTCAGCGAAACGATGAGCTGAATTCTCAATTTGTGTTCACTTCTCTGTCTTCAGAGCTTAGAAATTTGCATGCTCTTCCAGTGAATAACTTTGCAGTTCATAAATCAAAAAGGCGCTTCTAAACTAGAGCTCATGACAAGTGGTAACTGCATTTTAACCAAAGCATTCAACGTCATTTGATGGAAACCTTGTAACCATTTTTCATATTCCTATACAAGTGTCAAAAGTAATTTTCCCTGTCTGAGTTTCAGTGTTTGGGTTTTTTTAATTTTCTCCCTGCCCCTGCTATTTTCTACACTTATAAAAGATAGAAGGTTAAGGAAAAGGAGGAACAAAGAAACAAATATAAAATCTTTAGTTGGTTATTCTTGGCAAAAGCATGTAATCAATTACTCATTTTTTTATAATTACTTTAAAAAAAATTGTTAAAAGAAATTATGAAACCTCAAACTAGCTAATTCTGAGACCCTTAACAAAAGAACTTTAAAAAGGGAGAAAACTCAAACTGAAGTGGTTGAAAAAAAAAGACTTTATTACCAAGTATCATCTTTTTATTTGGTTTATTTCTGTTGCCACTTTTTTGTAACACAGTGTTTAGTGAAAAAGCTTTTTTTAAGTGATGGAGATGTGTTGCATTCTGTTATGACACATGGCAATTTATAACTGCTTTCCATTCCTTGTGGATACACTTCTCTTCCATATTTCACTTGTACCAGTAGTTATTGAGAATAAAGGAAATTGGACAGTGTTGAGACGTATTACAAGCAGAATGATGGATTTCATTTCAATGAAAAGCCACTTTTGTGTTTTAAAGAGCAAAACTACATCTGTCTCATGCCTTTGAAATTCCTTGACATGTTCAGGAACATTTTCTTCAAGATTTTCAAGTAATTTATAGCCTGACCTAAAAGAGTCAGAGTTGATGGGAGTCTTTGCACTGCCATTAATGTGCTCTGAGTCAGGATCTTGGGCCTGAGGTTCCCTCCCAGTTGTACCAGTGTTGTGCAGCCCTTAATTAAATGGAGACACTCAAATATGCAGTGAGTCACCCACAAGATCCCAGGGTGGCAATAAGGGTCTTAATACCAGAAAGGAGGAATGGTTCCAGCTCCAGCTTTTGCAAATGAGCTCTTTTAAAGTCATCCCAGATCCAGGAGGTGTTTGGTCCCTGAAAGGGCTCAGCGTTGGCTCAGTGTGGTGCTGTGTAATTCTCAAGGCTTTTTGTTTTTATCGAGCAGTTGTTTGTATCAAACAGGGTTTAGGGAAGTAGAGGAAATGCTTCTCTCAGTCTCTGGTACCTGACATGTGTTACCCCAGTTTCCCTTTGCTGTAATAAAGTCCTCAAGTGTAATAAATGACAGAAAATGGTCTCACCACACTGAGTGAAACTAATTGCAGTGACTAAATTTAAATATGTCCTATCTGTTTTTGGAGGATAAAGGTCTTGCAGGCCTTGCCTTTCCTAAGTATTCAGGCATCCACCAACCAAAGTGATGTTCTAGAAGCTCGTGGCCAGTAAAGATGTAATGGACCACTCATTCACTAGGAAAATACAAACTGGGATCTCTGTTTCTGAACATGCCTCTCTGCACTCAGACAGCAAAAAGATGAATTTAGAGAAACCTGAGCTGCCACAGAAACCTCCAGGGTGTTTCCCTGTCAGGTGTCAGGGGGCAGAGAGCCTGTGGTTCAGGGCAGCCCAGCACAGGCAGTGGGATCACCTGTCTCAGCTCTCTGCACCCCACAGTGGGACCATCTCACCTGCCCTGTGAGATCTTCAGGCTGCAGTCACAGCTACTGAGATTCTTGAAAAGCTTCTTTGCTGTTCACTGACATTACAGAATCTTCAAGCCTACATATCCAAAGCATGAGATATCCTCTTCTGCTGTGTTCTTTTCCCTATCTCCAAATACAGTAATTTCCCCATTCTACCAAACTCTGTTGTTTCTACTGGAAAATATGCTCAGGTAGTATAAATCATGGTTGTATATAGTATAAATCATGCTTACATAAGATTGCTTTCCTACTTGCATATTCATAATGATGCTGAGAAGTAAGGAGCCATTAAAGCCAAAGCTAAATGAAAATATTTCACATTTATAAGCAATGTTTGTTTGGGTCACTAATAGTGTGTAGCACTTCTTAGCAAGCAGTGCTGGTAGATCAGAAATTTGCATTAACAGCCTTGCTAATAACTTACTCTAATTTCCCAGCCCTGTCCCAGGAGCTCTGAATCCATATAATGAGTTAATTACCTCTTGACTGCAGCCAGTAGTTTTGAAAAGGAACTTTGGACTAGTCAATGTTTTCCTGATTTTGTTTACCAGTAATTGTCAGTGACAGAGCTTAAGAAGCAAGCACACTTCACTGCTAAGCTTCCCACATTAAAAAATACAGATCTGGTCCTTTTGATTTAAGTTCAGGCTGTCAAGGAGAAATGTAAGCTGGAAGCCACAAAATGTTATGCAATAAAAAAGAGAAAAAAACACCCAAGAGATGGTTTACAACTGTGAAACATAAGTGGGTTGAACAGTACTTAAAGTACAATTACGTTCTGAGAAGTGACTTTGGGGAAAGTCATGATCTGTCTGAAGAGTTCTGTTACTGACACTCATCTGAGTCCTGTCCTGGTTTAGACCAAAGTTATGTGTCATTTTGGCATCACTTTAAAAGTATTTTTTTTCTAGCATATAATTCAAAACATTTACTGTCTTTTGCCATGAATGAATTTACACTGATAAAAATTGAGTGTACCAGGCTAAGCCAGTTCAAGTTCTAATATTTTCCTGTTGTTATTTTTACCTTTGTACACACAAGTATCTGCAGATACAGAATCATGGAATGGCCTGGGTTTGGAGGGACCTTGAAGTTCATCTCATTCCAACCCCCTGCCATGGGCAGGGACACCTTCCACTGTCCCAGGTTGCTCCAAGCCCTGTCAAATCTGTCTTTGGACACTTCCAGGGATGGGGCAGCCACAGTTTCTCTGGGCACCCTGTGCCAGGGCCTGCCCACCCTCCCAGGGGGAAGGATTTCTGCCTAATATCTAATCACACTTAGACATGTTCCATTCCTGACTTTAAAGAGTCTTTTCAACACTTTAGATAGAAATTGCAATGAGACAATCCTCAGTTTTTATGTTGTTACTAAAAATAATAATGCCAACTTATGAATGCACTGAGTGCCTATGATGTGAGATGTCAGCTCTTTACAAAGCATTTTTGTAGTTATCTGGTAGTTCAAAATTTCAAAAAACACTTGAGAATCTCTGGGAAGTCAAGTTGAATTCAGCTTCTCAGCACATGCAATTAGTTGGTTGCCTTAGGTGCTCCTCAGAGGAATCTCTTACATCCAAATCAGGCTTGAGCCAACCCATCTGGCACCCCCAGCACACGAGGGACATCAACCTGTTGGAGCCCAGAGGAGGGACACCAAGTTGATTAGAAGGATGGAGCACCTCTGCTATGAGGAAAGGCACTGTTATGTTTAACAATGGCATGAAAATTGAGGATTGTTTCATTGACATTTCAGACTAAAGGAATGGAACATGTACAAGTGTGATGTCTCAAAATTCAAATAAATGAAGGGACACTCAGCCAAGATTATTGAATTCTACTGTGCATAAGCTGTTTTATTCTTTTGAGAAGGCAATTTAGATCTGGCATACATATATATATATAGTGTGAAATATCTTCCAGCTCCTCTGTAAGATGTGTGCAGCAGTCCTGTCCCCTCCAAAGCCTGGGAAGAACAATTAACGTGCCAAAATTTTCCCTGACAGTGTTCTAGGTGCCTTCAGGTCTTGTGTTCTGTTTACCCCATTCTTTTTGCTCCAAGAGCTATATAGAAATTTTTCTAGTACAAAAATCTCATTCCAAGTGTTAAACCTCCTTTCTACATGAACTTGATAAGGGCTTTGTTTCCACCATCTCTGCTCCAGTAGGAATGGGGCAGGGGGGAGCAGGAGTGAGCTCAGTTCAGAGACAGCCCTGCCAGCCACAGGTGCTCCCAGCCCTGCTCACACCTCCCTCCCATCTGTTCCCTCGGCTGTGACACTTTTACTGCACCATTAACACAGCAGGATGCACCTACAGGGTTTGAGTCATCCCACAGAGGGCTCTGGCAGCAGTTCCTGAAGCCACAATCCTTGGGCTATGTACTTCTAAAACAGATATAGGTGATGCTGCCTCTGAGACCTGGAAAGCCTCCTTTTCCATTCACAGTGGTGGTGGCAAAGGTGTCTGTGCATGACAGGACAGCCCCCCTGGGAAGGCTCCTTCAATGGGGTAATGTGGGGAGCTTTCCCTGATCGTGCAGACAGACAGAAATCAAGGATACCTGAAGGGAATTGCCAGAGCCACTCAGGCTTTCCAGTTTTGGATTGCCAAGCCATGGCAGTCCACAGCCACCCTGCTCTTCGTTCCCCTCATTATCGTTTCATTCTAGCTCCTCTTCCTCACGTGGCTTACTCACTTCTCTGTGAGATGCCTATATTTCTTCTCTACACACTGGCCTTTTTAGGAAAAAAAAAAGTCACCACAGATTGCCTGAGCTCTGCAGGTTTAAAGCAGTTTAGAAATGTGATTTTTTGAGAGCTCTCTTACCTCTTATCTGGACACATCTACAGGACTGAGGTGCTTTGTGCCTCAATGCCTGAACTACACTGTGCAGATATGCCCATACTCATACTCGGGCACATTTATAATCCCAATGGGATTATAAATCAAGGGTGATATATATCCATGCACTTCAGATAGGTATTCCAGCTTGTTAAACTTGCAGTCTCATCTCGGAATAAGTTTATAGCAGCAAACAGTAAAGTGCTACCAAATAAATCACTAATTGCAAACCCAGCTCTTCCACTTCACTTCTTCCCACCTTCCAAATAAAAGGAAGGATCACAGTTGAATTTCCATGCTTTGCCAAATGAAAGACCACCTTTCAAGGTGCAAGTGGCATCTTCCTTAACAGCAATGGCATTAACTGAGTAAGGTAAAGCCTCCAGTTTATCCCTCAGCACAGCAAAGCATAGTTACACAAACTTCTACTGGAGACTCATCCAATTTATGTCCAGGTAGAACACTCACCATCTTCCTCTTCTTCCTTCTGTAGACAGTCCTGTTCTTCCTGTTTATGTGTAGACTTAACTGCTTGGTAGCCCAGATAAGTGAAACAATCTGAATGCAAAAAGAAAAGTTGGTACAATTATGAGTTTGTTGACTCTTTTTTGAGCTAAGCACCACACAACCCATTCTCTGTTCTTACACTCTTCCACACTGATCCATTATGTCCACCTGGCAAATGTCCTGTCCTTGTGGCATCTTCTCTTTGGATTTCTGTGCTTAGCTCCGCAGCATCCCCAGCTCCATCCATGCTCCTGCATGGCAGGAGTGTAAGATCCTGACCATTCTGCCTCCAAAGTCCGTGTCATGTAAGGCAATGGCAGCCACTGAGCCAAATTCCTCAGTGCTGGAGAAAGAAATGCTGGGATCCTTTCAAAAAAAGCACCCTAGAGAATTTGATGTTCTCAGAGTGGTGGTTGCACCCAGGTGGTTTATACCCAAAAGTATCCAAATGACCAAATCTGTCAGTTCAGTATTGGGCTGTATAAAGCTGCACTGTGACAAATCAGAATGGGAACTTGAAGTGCTGTGGTGATACTGGTGGAATTGCAGAGGCTTAGTGTGGCTGGAACAGGCTGGGAGTAAATCTCCTTGTCCTTGTCCAGCTGAGTGACAGAGCTGCTCCCTGCTCTTCTTAAACCAGAGCTGCCCAGAGCCTTGTGTGTTCAGAAACATAAAGACAGTAGAAATATGGCTTTGCAATTCTCTACATGGGTATCCTCATTCTGTAATACTCCTCTCCTTTTCCTCTTCCCTTTCTGTTTTTTCCTTCCCCCTTCCTCCCCTTTTTTATTTCTCTTCCTCTTTTTCACTCTCCTTTGGTCACCTTCACACTGTTTTCATGCTTCTGACTGTGTGAAAAGACTGTGTTTGGTCTACTATGTGTACATACCACATCATTCCATAGAGTGACAGCCAGTATAATTATAATGTTCAGCAGAAAACACTGGCTGAGTAGACAAGACCACAGTAACAGCCTGGGTGCTGTGAGCTTTTACCCGCTCTCTCTCCTCCACCACCATATCTGGGTCTTTCTTCAAGAGAAAAAGTGTCTTCTCAGTCATGTTCCCCCTTTCCCAAAGGCAAACAATCAGCATTTCCTATGATCTAAGGCAGATATTTGACTCAGGAATTTACCACCACAAACAAAAATAATTTCAGCACTAACTAAACTGTTAAAAAAGCAAATTTGTTCATCAGCATTATGTTTTCTACAGCCACACCTGAGCCACGCTGGCCTTCAGAAGTTTGTGTAGGTGTTGCACCATATATTTTTATATTGCTCTTGCCCACTCTTACTTAATGTGTTACTGTCCTTGAAGGGTTTCACAGTTCAGCAGCCCCAGCCCTTCTGATTCTCTCAGGGAGTTAAGAGCTCTCATTAACAGCTGCTGCACTAGTGCTCCAGTGCTCTATTATCTTATCTAACAGAGGGGGTTTGTGGCTATATTTAGTTTAATTGAAGAATGTCCTAGAAAAGGATTAATGACAATTTTCCTTATCAATACACCAGCTCCTGCACAGAAAAAATTTTGAAAAGAAAGAAGAGAGTAAGAGAAGTTGATTGCAACCAAAAATTACTTCTGGCAGTTAGGATGCTGTGGCATTTTGTTGCTATGTAGGTTGTATATAGACACTTGCTGATGTGATCCTTCACTAGACATTTTTCTTTTAGTCATTTTGAAGCTAATGGTCCAAACCATGCTCCCTTCTATTGCAGTATTTATTTCCTTCAGTAATCCCACCAAAATGACATTAATTCCCCATGGAGGCAGTGTGTTTATAGTGTATCACAAAACCTGACTTGTAGATAAAAAGGCTTTCCTTTGCCCCGAGTCTGTGAGAAGTGTTCTCTTCAGAGGGAAAAACAGCAGAAATCAGGCATGTATTGCTGACTGGCAGGAAATAACTATACTGGCAGGAAGAAAGTTGCATTTTCAATACCAGATTTCAAAATGGTTTGTTTTACTGCATCACAGAGAAATTTAAGTTAGAGAAGACTTGAGGGGGTTTTTGGCTCAGGGTGAGCTCTAAGATCATGGGGCACATCTTGACAGCATAAAGTATCAGGCAGAGATGAATTTAATCCATGGGGTAGTTAATTAATGCTGTGCCCTGCCTGGGTTCATCAGCCTGGATGAAAAGGAGTATTTTGTTAATGTGGCTCTTTTGTTTCTCCCTCTCTGTGTCATTTTCCCATGCCAGCAGCTGTGAAGAGAAGTTCCAAGGAGGTGCTGGATGAGACACTGCTCAGCACACCTGGCTCTGCAGTGTCTCCTCCCAGTCACTAACACCATAATTCTGCATAAAATGCATTACTGGATCCATAAAGCAGCATGCATTTGGCTGGGAAAGGCTGGTACTGGCTGGTCTTCATAGGCTTGGACACTATTTATAGCTTCTGTGGATGGACATATGCAAGTCTCATAGGCCTGAATACTCTGGAATTGGTGCTTTCACCTTTTTTATTTGTTTTCCTTGAGAATGAGGCCAATTTTCCTGGATTTTATGGACTTCCTGAGCAACACACAGTGCTTCCTTCTGTAACAGCCAGGGTTTAGTTCATGAACCTCATCTATCTTTGGGAAGCTGCGTTGGCTGCAGCAGAGATGATGCTGCAGGACCAGGCACAGTGTCCTCCTGTTGTCAGCTCATTTAGGCACCTCGTGGCTGCAGTTTCCAGCCCAGCAGGTGCTGT
The DNA here is from genome assembly GCA_013396655.1 of Campylorhamphus procurvoides. Classification (NCBI taxonomy): domain Eukaryota; kingdom Metazoa; phylum Chordata; class Aves; order Passeriformes; family Dendrocolaptidae; genus Campylorhamphus; species Campylorhamphus procurvoides. The sequence continues at coordinate 148,608 of WBMV01001087.1, read as the reverse complement.
GCTATTCTCGTTTCCTATATGGAGGCAGTTTCCCCCCTCCTGCTGATTGTACTTAGCAGGGAATGGCTGAAAGCACAATGCAAACTGTTTGGACACTTGGTGATCTAAGAGCCTGCTGGCTCGTGGCTCACACTGTGAAAATGTCATGTATCCTAATCCTTGAATCTTGGGCATCCTCAGTGTTGCAGCTCAGGGAAGGGGAAACAGCCCTGCCTGCAGCCTGGATTGCCACTGGTGGTCTCATCCCTCTCAGTGGAGCTGTGCTGCTTCCCTGCCCCTGACCCAGCTCAGCATTTCACTCCTCCTTGATGTCTTTTCAAGGTCCCAAATACCCTTTATTTCATGATCTAAACAATTAACATACCCAGCCTGGCACACAGGAGTGTGCTCGCTTGCATTTGTGTCTAGATCTAAAAGCTGTTCCTTCCACCTCTGAATTTAGGAGGAGCTTGCATGCCCAAAATCTTGTCTAGCTTGTATCCCCCTGTTAGCACTAGTGTTTTTGTAGGATGGAGTTCATTTAACACCACCTGAAAACAAAATTTTGTGGTTTTGCACATTACTTTGTCTTCACACCCTTAGGAAAAAAAGAACCTAAACTGCTCTTAAAGTAGTGTTGGAGCTATTTTTATTAGCTGAAAACTTTTAAGAGTATCTGTCATTTTTTACTAAAACACTAAAACTGTCTTTACTCAAAAGGGCTATCTGAAGCCAAAAGAAGTTATTTCTATTCCCAAGGGGCCATTGCTGGGTCATGTTTTTACCTCCCCATTGAGGGCAAATGTCACCACCAAGGCACACAATAAACCTGCCTGCCAGAAAGCACCAAAACCTCACCATGAGCCTCAGCTTGTTCCCACACCACAACTCCAGGTCTTATCTTTGAAAGCTTGAAGTACATTAGACAAGTGTGAACAGTGTAATAATAGACTTACTGGGTATGGCCATGAGAGCTTTGATTGTCAGGGCATTGCTCTGGTTGTCAGGGTATTCCCAGCTTTGCACGGGTTTTTAATGCCCTTCAGAAGTTAATACTGCCTGGAGAAAAGCCTAGAACGTAGTGTGAAAATAGAAATTTGCTTTGTGAACCTTAGGCTTTTCACTGGTTGTCAGTAAAACATGTTGCTTTGCTATCAAACAAAACTTATTAAGATTTGAGCTTACACAAAGGTGTACTCTGTGCATGATGTACTTGCTGAAGACTTTCTGGAGCCCAGAAGAGGAGCAGAGAGCTGGGATTGACATCTCTCTAGAAGCGATTTGGATCATCTGCCTTTAAAAATCTCGATGTGATAATAACCCTGATAGTCAGAATGCTTATCCAGCTACATAAATATGAATGTGAGCCCTACATTCAGGCATAAATAACTCTCTATTCCTGGAGTTTTCTTCTGAACGTTGTCAGCTAGGGAATTAAATTATCCAGTTATTTGGTTTGTGATGCTGAAGCAAGGCAAGACATGGGATGGTGAAGATGAGAATATGGACATTAATTGCCCAAATTCACTCCTCCTGGAGGATAATGGACTTTAGCTGAAGGCACACTAAGAATTACATAATTCCAACAAGCACAGGAAATTTTCTCTCTCTGTGGTGACCAAGTCCTGGCTGTGCTTCACAGGAGCTGGCTGTGAAGTTATCTCCAAGAAAGTACCCACAGGATCAGACTTCTGGCAATTAAAGCCCAATTCCCTGTCTCACCATGTTTGTGCTGGCAAAGCAGGGAGTGTTGTGAGTGAGTGGGTGGCAGGAAATGTGAACGATGAGCTGTCAAGGAGTTTGGCGTGAGTGGGCTGCCTTCATGTCCCTGAATTATGTCTGTCCACATAGCACCTTTCTAGAAGCTGCAGCATTATGCCAACCTTTGGCAGCTGGCAGTGACCCTTGAGGGATCAGGAACAAGCTGGGCATCATCAGAGCACGTAGAGTAGTCTATATTTTCTATTTCCAAACTACCCCATAGGGTAGGAGATGGTGCTGCCATGTGTATGGCTCTTCTGGGGCATTCTATGAGGCTTTGGGGGGATGTGTGCAGGTGCACACATTCTTTGCCCCCTCTGAGGAACAGGGGAGGAACAGAGTCTGCCTGTAGCTGTTCACCTGAAATGCTGTCCTCTGGAGAGGATGTTAGCATGCACAGAAAGGATAAGTCTCCCCAACAGGCAGCAGGTTTTTCAGGTAGCTATCAGCAGCAATATCCACCCTGTGCCCATTTCAAATCAATGCAAACTATTAGATTAAACAATGCTAAGCAAAGACAAAGGTGGATAATTTTAAAGTCATATGAATTGCTCTATAAATGTCTGTTATCCTCAGCAAGGCTTTTATGCCAATACAAAATGCCATACAGTATAGCAGTGTTCATTTGTTTCATTCTGCAAAGGCCAATTCTCAAGGCAAGACAAATGACAGATGAGTGGATCCTTGTAGCCAAATATTTGCCAAAAGGAAAATCAATCTTTTTTTTTTCTTTTCTTCTCATCTCCCCCACTCCTTGTCTGAGTTAGTTCAGCATTAGTTCTCTTCCAAGCTAAGCAGAAGCCTGAAATAATGTCCCTTATTTTCTGTGCCCCCTTTCAGGCAGTGTAATACCTCCTGCAAGAGGTCAGGCACTGTTCTAGGAACTCTGGTTGATTTATGTGGCCAATAACATGGCCTGTAACATTAACAACTCCCCAGACACTACTTTTGAACCATTATCAAAAGGTGAGTCATGGAAATCATCCTGTGCCCGACCTCCCCTCAGAGGGTGAGTCTCTTCCTTGGAAGGAGCACTTCTCATCCCTTCAGCATCTCCATCTGCTCTCTCCCGTAGTGCAGGATCCAACTGCAGATGCCTCCAAGCCAAGCAGAAGGCTGGGAGCTGCATTTCACTGGCTGTGCTGCACAGGGGTTGATGATTCAGGAGGTCTTTTTTTCCCCCTCCTTATTTTAGTGCTGCCCAATTCCAAAACCACTTGACAGAATGGAGAATGGGATTTAGTCCAGACTGAGCTCTGGTGCAGTGGGAGTCTGGAGGGTGGATGGCTCTGGGAAGATGCAGGCTGATAACAGGCTCAGCAGCATCACCAGGGTCAGTGCAGTCCCAGCTGGACCAAGATGAGCCAAACCAAGAGGCTGAGGCCCTCTCAAAACCAAATTCACTAGGTCTGACAAGCCCAAAGGTGAATGTGTGAGACTGCAATTTTAGCACCTGTACAGCTCAGCTGTCAGAATTAAATCAAGTTTTGCAGTTACTAAAAAGTGGTGGAAAAAACAAGCAAACACAACCCCCCTGCAGCTTTGTTTAATCTCTGTGCTCCTTGGAAAGGTCTGCTTAGTTTCCCTTCTTATAAAAGATGACCAGTCCTGTTTCACAGGTAAACCTTGCAGGCACTTTATTTTGGGTGTCTAATGAATCTGTCATTCTAAATTCCTTCTGGAAGGCAGGACAAGGACAGAGATGGCCTTGCTAAATGCAGATTAATCCAAGATAGTAGCGGTACATCCAACCCATTTATAGTGAAATGGCTTAATATTAATCCCTTCATTAGTAGAGTAATTCTCTAAAAAAAGTATGAGAGAGAAGGCAGTTAAGAAGAGCAAAGTTCCAGGGCTTAGAAGTGAATCTCATGAGCAGTAATAGCCTTTTAAAGCTGTTGAAATTTAATTAGGAAGATGCTGATAATGTAAAATCACCTATAGGACCTGTGTCTCTCTGAGCTGAGCATGGGGAGCAAATCCACCGGAGAGGAAATCATCTCTTTGGAAACGTCTGGACACTTTAGGTGCTCCTTTGCATATCAATTTACCCATGATGGATTATTAATTAACCCTCAGCAAGATGCCTTTTCCACAAATAGTTGCAAAGAAAAGAGAGCATCCTCTATGGTCCCTGTGTTTGGGAAGCCCTGAATGTTATGAAGATTCAACTAGAATGAATGTCCTAAATGGAGATCTGGGTATTATCCCTTGTTAACCCACCCAAATGAGCAATAGTCAAAAAAAATGGAATGGAAACTTCACACAATATATACTGGAAAGTATCTACAAAAATATACTGAAAAATATCCTCAAAAGTTTTCCATGATGTGGCTCCTATGAGAGGAAATATATCCCGTACAGTAAAGGAAATTTGTTTCAATACATGATGCTTCTATCTGAATGAGTTAAGACATTGCTGGCACAAAAACAAGCTGTATTTTTATTGCTTTGTTGCATTCAGGTTCTGTAATGCCCTTTTTTTTTTTTTTAGGACGTTGATATTGGGTTAAGTGTTGTGATTTGGATTTTGGGTTTGCCACTTTGAAATTATTTTTGCATTTCTCATCTCTTGATTTGCAGGGAAGCTTCCCTTCCTGCCAGACCTCTGCCTCACATTTCCAACCTTCACCTCCACTCCTGCCCGAGAGGAAACACCTCTGAACTGGGGGCAGACTGCCCTGTGTGAGTGTGTGGCAGGCTCAGAAGGGATTTTGGTAGCAGCAAACAAAAGGGCTGCACAAATTATTGTGTCCTCCCACTGCCAAGGCACAGACACTTGCATGGGAAAGAGGAGCAGCAAAGCACAGCAGAAAAAGCAGCACCAAGGAACAGATCAGGACCACAGTGCCTGCCTTGAAAACACAGCAGCAGTGTTGATAGATTTGCCTACCTGCAGTTGCTGAAACCCTGCTGAGTTTTGGGGTCTTTTACGAGCTGTTTAATTGCTTTGAAAGCGCTCTGTTCCATATTAAAATAATCTTTCTCAAGATCGTTGGTAATTGCCCTTCTGTTTTGGTTCAGTAATTATTTATTACTGCAGTAAAGGAGGAGGTTTGATTCTGCTCCACTTGGTACATACCCTGGTCCCTACCCCAGAAACTCTTGTAAAGCAATATTCCTTCTCTGGTACTGGTGTCACTTCACCCCAGCTCTGACAGGGGAAGAAAAGTGGGATATCACTTTATGACTTGCAATTGTTAAATGATCTCAGTTTCACAAAATTCTGCTTGCATCTGCGTTCATGAACCTTTTAATCTACCTGAAGCAAGAAGTAAAATCAGCTTTAAAAAGCTAAACACTCAGCATTTGTAAAAAAAAAAAAAAAAAAGACTGAATTAGCACAGTGCCCAGCCGATGTGCAATAATATAAAGTTCAGTACTTTGGTACTTAGATACATAAAATTCAGTACTTGGTTTGCTCTGGATTATGTGACCACAGGCTTACACTTGTCTTAGCATCTTAGCACTTTCGTGCTGGGGTAGCTATTACAGGTCTTTGTATAATTATAGATATGTATAGATTAAAAAGATAATATTTATATAGAATATTCATTGTAAGAGCATATATTTATTATATATTTATAATACTATGCATTATAATATATAATAATAAATATTTGCATGCCCATGGTTATACTCTTACAAACCTTAGTGTGAACCTTTCAGTATTTGTCTTCCTATACCCCATAATAGTAATAATTAAAAAAAACCCACAAACATGAAAGAAAGTAGGNAAGTAAAATCAGCTTTAAAAAGCTAAACACTCAGCATTTGTAAAAAAAAAAAAAAAAAAGACTGAATTAGCACAGTGCCCAGCCGATGTGCAATAATATAAAGTTCAGTACTTTGGTACTTAGATACATAAAATTCAGTACTTGGTTTGCTCTGGATTATGTGACCACAGGCTTACACTTGTCTTAGCATCTTAGCACTTTCGTGCTGGGGTAGCTATTACAGGTCTTTGTATAATTATAGATATGTATAGATTAAAAAGATAATATTTATATAGAATATTCATTGTAAGAGCATATATTTATTATATATTTATAATACTATGCATTATAATATATAATAATAAATATTTGCATGCCCATGGTTATACTCTTACAAACCTTAGTGTGAACCTTTCAGTATTTGTCTTCCTATACCCCATAATAGTAATAATTAAAAAAACCCCACAAACATGAAAGAAAGTAGGTGTAGGTTAGATATTAGGAAGAAATTCCTCCCTGTGAGGGAGGTGATACCCTGGCACAGGGTGCCCAGAGAAGCTGTGGCTGCCCCATCCCTGGAAGTGTCCAAGGTCAGGTTGGACAGGGCTTGGAGCAGCCTGGGCTAGTGGAAGGTGTCCCTGCCTCTATTTGTTTGTTTGTTTGATTTGTTTGGTTGTTTTGGGGGGTTTCTTTTTACTGTTTTGATGGAGCTGAGATCTCCACTGGTTAGTGTCCAGTTCAGTGACTGAGGGGTGGCCACTAACCAGTCCTGAACACCCACACCACTTTATCCCCAGTTTTATTCTTTTCCCAGCTCTGACAGTTGCCATCCCAGCAGTAAATCCTTTGCAGCTGACAGTGTCCAGAAACACTTTTGAGAGGTTTTAGAAAGGGTCCAAAATGCTTTCCTCCTTGGGTAGCGCTGCCATCTCAACTCCAGCCTCAGAGAGCTCTGTTCTCCTTCCTGAAAGGCCTTTCTGCAAGTTACTTTGTTAATAATGCATAAGTTAATTTTCCTATTACTGACTTAAAGCAATAAAATTTTAAACACTGCATTAATGTGTGATGTATGAGATGAAAGGTCTTAGAGGAAATTCATTCGGACTCGCCATTCATTTTCTCCTTTTCCTTGCTGCCTCTGTTCTGTATCAGTGGTCATAAGTAATACTGACCAAACTATCTTCTAGCAGATTTTGTCCTTCCCAGCAGTGACAGGTACCACTGTCAGCAGTGGCAGCAGCTGTACAGATGAGCAGAGGAGACCTTTTCACCCTAAAATCTGTGTTTGAGCATAGCATAGAGCTGAGACCTCCCCCCACCCCAAGTCACTGTGCATCTTGCCCTTTCTAGGACATCTCTTGCAGGGCCGTGCAGCCTCACCCAGCTGCCTGAGCACTTCATGCTTTTCACTCTGTGCTGTGAAATGAATTGGGATTCAATTGCAGCTGCCACAGCTGCAGCGTAACACAGGCACAGCACTTGGAAAGGCTTTGTGTATCATCATTTGAGAGCCCCTGACACAGAAGAAGAAGTCAGGGGTGAAAGCTCCTTCAGAGGCTGTATTGATTCCTGGGTTTATTTTGCAGCAATTGGGCCTGGTGGCTATTGAAAGCAGTAGAAAAGATCCTCTTCTCCAGACAGTACAACAGGGCTCTGTGTGTGAGGGCTCTGCCAAGCTGATGGCTGTGCAGACCAAACCATCTCATTCATGGAGGAGCAGCATCATGCACTGGCACAGACAGATGGAGCTTTTCCTTCTCTGGCCAATATGCTGCGTTCCACACCCAGAGGGCATCCTTTGCTGGGAGAGGAAGTATTTTGCATGAATGTTAAATGCAAGCCTGAGTATTTGTGTGATCCCCTGTTAGATTTTTGTGGTGGTGCTTCCTACCCATCCTCAGGCCACACTATGATTTCAGAGTGACCTAAAACACCATTTGTGACAGATTTTAAATGGCACATGCCCGAGTTTCTTTCCTTTATAACTCCATGTGGTATTGTATAATCCCTCAATGTCATCCTTTCACTCCCTTCCACCAAATACACTTAAAGAGAACACTTTTCCAGCTCCTTATCCCATCAGTGCCTGAGAAGGGGTCTTCAATCTTCTGTCTTAGTAAGAACTGCAACTTCATTACACACCTCCTAATCTGATTAGCAGAGGTGAAGTGAGCTCTTAAAGGTGGTTGGAGTATTTTTATTGAAGTCAACAGTCTGAGACTGCAAGCTGTGTTGAGATAAAGAGCTGTACAAGGTCCAAGTGACCCCTGTGATGTACTTCCAGTGCTGTCAGTGCTGATGGAGAAAAGGGTCCCTGTGTTCACTGAGCTGTGAGGGAGTATTTCATGGATATGTTATTCTCCTACTGAATTCAAGCAGGTTCCCACCCTATATTTAATTTAGAAGTTGAGCAAATTAATAAAATCAAAGCAGGACACAGATGAATGGACAAAAATGTGCATGGTTTGCAGTGGAACTGCAATTTGAGGGAGCTTGCCCTGATCTCTTTCCCAAGCTGTAATGTGGCTTCATGCTCAAAATCCAGCCCAGTTTTACTGCAAATTTTATGAACTTCATTCAGCCTGGGAACTAACTCAATTTTCAGCCAGATAACATAATACCTAGCTAGACAGTGTGTGGGTGGGAGGATGGATATGTGGCAATGACATAGGTTTTCATATCTGTTTGAAGTAATATTTTAGAAAACAAGAACATTAATAATAGCTGAAAAAATGACTTCAGAATCAATTTTGTTCAACACAGTTTGGGTAGAATATCTGCAGCCCAAACCTGATGGGAGTTTGAGTCTTTGATGCCACTGCCTGGAAACCAAAAGTGAATATTCAGGGCACCCACCTGTTTCTTGGCACTCTCCCATACCCACTCACTCTTCCTCAATAGCTGACACTTCCACAAGAGAGATTACACATTTCTTGGGGTCAATTTATTTCTGATAGATGATAAAAATCTCACTGCCAAAAAACCCCAAAGATGCTTATCAAGGAAATAACCAGTACAGTAGTGGTTATGCATCTTTAACTCCCAATCCAATGTAAACTCACTATGTAAATGCACAATCTTCATAGAGCATTTTCATTTGCAGGGTGTTCTCTTTGGCTCATAAACCACTGGCATGTTAAAAATCAGTTAATGTAAATTATGTAAAAGTCCTTCATGCAGTGAAATAGTTTTCAAAATGATATTCATTGTCGTTAGGGCAGTTTTTCCACCATGAAATAATTCTTTTGAATGACTTCGCTCAATAGACAAAAGTAGTGACTGCAATAATAAGGCTTCATTCCTGTGCAAGAGCTGATTGGAAAGTCTGAAGACAAGAGCTCTATAATGGTTTAAATGATTGAATTTTGAATTGCAGAAAAGACTGTAGCTATTTTTGCCCACTGCAAAACAAGCTGGTTGGGCTTTTTTGAGGTGCATTATCAAATTCTTTCCATAGTTCGTATGTAAATTATATTAAAATTGTTGCATCCTAATTAAAAGGGAACTGTAGCTTCTTGTAATTACTGAAGGAGGAGAGGTTGTCCTTCAGAGATTTTTTTTTAAACTACAAAATATGCAAATTTACTTCTGAGTTTTCCTTCACTGCAATTTCATGCAAAATGTTGCCTTTTAGCATTCTTTAAAAAAAATATATTGCAAAACTCCAGGAAATGCTTTTTTCCCCCCTCCTTTCTAAAAGATCTGCCACTGTTTGGGGGCCTTTTTAAGGGCCTTGTTTTGTCATAATAGGGGGAAAGGTAGCAATTCCTAAATAATTCAGTTGTATGTGTTTACACAAAAGCTTGAGGGAAATTAATGAGATGTACCCAAAGACTTCCAGCATTGCTTTGCACCTCCAGTGTCCCAGTACAAAATAAATGTGTGGGTCAAGAGCTGTGGGCACTTGGTGACAATGATGACAGAATGTGCTGGGCTGGAAGAGACCCCCACCAGGATTGAGTTCAACCCTCAGCCCTGCCCAGGACCATCCCCAAGGGTCACCCCCTGTGCCCCAGAGCATCATCCAAACCCTCCTGGAGCTCTGGCAGCCTTGGGGCTGTGCCCACTGCCCTGGGGAGCCTGTTCAGTGTCCACCACCCTCTGGGGGAAGAACCTTTCCCTGAGATCCCACCTAACCCAGCCCTGACACAGCTCCAGCCATTCCCTGGGTGCTGTCCCTGGTCCTCTTGCCCTCACCCACCAGGCTGGGAATGTCACTGTTCAGCACTCCCAGAGCAGGGCTCACCTCTGACCTGCCTCTCCCCCAAATGAGGAAGGATAAAGCTACCCTGAGCTGTTTTATTCCTTCTCTTTGGGGCAGCTGCCACCCCCTTCACAGAAGAGAAGGGGCTGAGCTCCCTGCAGGGCTGAGGAGACCTTAAAGAATAAGCTGGGCACAGACTGGGACACGGGTGGTTTTCCCTGAGAAGTGAGAGGGGGGAAGGCAGAGGGAGGACTGTAATTATGGCCCAGCTCTGGAGCAACCTGGTATCACCCTGAAGATGAGAACATTCTCACCACTCTCTTCCTTCATTCTCAGTGTCTTGGGACACCCTGACTCACACTAAGGCACTGCTTAATGTGGTTCCAAACAAAGAGCAAAAATAATATGTAGTTGGCAAAAGAAAATGGGTTTGTGGATGGGTCAATAGCTCAGGTTAAATGAGGTCTTTCCATGCTTGGAAATCATTTCAGGTTCAAGTGTGAGCAGCAGGTGGAAAGGCCACGTTGGAAGGGATGCCCCGTGCAGAGGCTCTGGCTCTGTAACAGGTGTGCACATCGTGCTACCGATGGATCCCTTCCAGAAGGATTCTGTGCTTGCATGGAAAGAATGGGGGCATCCCAAAATAAAAGAGCTTGTTAAGAAGCAGCTCCTGCACACGGGCTGCTTTGCCAGCACCTTGGCTGAGGTCCTGTGGCAGATGAGCATGTGCAGCTTTGTGGGATCTCTTCTGGAGGGCTCTTTGCTCCGTCTTTTCCCGTTCCGAACCCACGGGAGAGTTAATTGCCACAGTCATCCCCGGGAAGTTGCTAAGCAACATTGCTGGGCCCTGGCATCAGCTCAGCCTCTTCTGCTGCCACATGATGCTTCTGGTCCAGCAGATGCTGTGCAGGGCAGCAGGGAAGTGCTCAGAGGATTCACTCCACTTCCTCAGCTCCTGATGTCTGATCAGGTCCACCTAAAGGAAAGAATAGTTTTGTAATTTACTTGAGGTTGTTTAAAAATTATTCCGAGTATAAAATTTATCTGTACAGTAAATCCCATTTTTTTTTCCAATTACTATCCAATGCTTTCAGTTGTTTAAATCGGTCATTTCTACTTGAGATGAGCTGATTGGATTTTATGATTTTAAAGTGTTGTTGTAATAAGTGAGCAATAATATTGACATCACATGAGGCTGGGACAGGGGGAGCACCAATCCAGTCACTGAGCCTGAGGTTTTCTATAAATCACCACAGAGTTTTTCAGCCTGGCATCCTGATCAAAAGCAAGGCTAGAGGGGAACTTGCAACCTTTGGGTTAATCAAGGAGCCCTGCAATGATTACCAAAGCAGGACTGTGTGCTCTGCCAGCCCAGCCTGATTACAGCTCAGGAACTCGGGGCTGCATCACCTGCTCCTCAGGGACCACTGTGCATTTTGCCCTCCGTGTGGAAGGTTAAAGTCCTGAATACCCTGGAGACAGCAGCAAAACTCCTAATCAGCAATACATCTATTGTTCTATCTGTTCTCAGAACAAATAACTCCAGGACTGCCAGAGGTAATAAAAGCTGCATTTTTATGGGTTAGTGTCCTGCAGTGACTCTGAGGGCTGACTGAAGACAATGGCACTTAGTGGGTTTGCTTTCTGTGTGAATTCTTTGGTGTCAAGCAAAGTAAAACTCAAAGTAAAGCTGCAGCTTTCCCCCTTTGCCAAGGGGCTCCTACTGTCTTGCTCTTTTTACCTGATTGTTTCTGCAAAACTTGCAGGAATTTAGTTATTAGCCAAGTTTGGCTGAACTCAGGCTGCTCAGAAGCGATTGGTGGTAAGACAGGATAAACAAACACACAAAAAATATGAGTGAAGAATTTTCTTTCCCTTAGGGAACCAGCCTAAAGTTTTAGAACCCCAAAGAATCCATCCTCACGTGGGTTCCCAGTCTGTCAAACACACATGGATTTCAGCCTGAGGAGGGTACCTTGAATGAATAGGTTTGCATTCAAAAATGGTTTACTACTCATTTTTTTTAACTTAGTTTGCATAAATATTGATAATCCTCATTTTCTAAGTCCACAAGTAAGGAAGTTTAGCAATAGAATTGTTTCAAGATATTTGAATTTTCAACTTCTTTGAATTTTTGGATCCTGTAAAGCTTCCATGGTCAGTGCAGAATCTGCAGGGTGAATTTAGGTTGACTTACATTGCCTTTCCTAGGTTGTTACAAGTAGTTTATGTTGCTAGAGCAGTTTTTAGACCACAGGTAGAAATGGCCACTCTGAACTTGCCCTCTTTTTAGATTTTATTTCATTGTGTTTATATTCAGCTGCAGTTTGAAACTCTTCTCAGCTAAAATCTGAACAGCATTCTATAATGTTAAGGTAGAATGTTTTGTGCCTTTTGATTTTCAAGCAAATCTGTACTGCCTTAGTCTGAAAATGATTATGTTGTGCTGCTCCAGGAAGGGGAGCCACATCTCTGGCAAGCAGAGTGAAGATGCAAAGGGTAACACTGCAATATTTCCAGGGTCAGTCACACTTCACTGATGATTATATCAGAGTGTAATACTGACGAGCAGGTTGTACAGTGACAGGCACACAAGGCTGCTGTGGAAATAATTCTGGGTTTGTTTGTGGTAATGGGAGTTTTACCACAGAATTCAGTGGAATCAGGATTTGCATTTGATTTTTGAAAAAAAAAATACACCACAGAAGACTCACAGAAATCCAACATACTCTTGTTAGTTTTGCTGTCCTTCCTCTCTTCTTTCTCTGTTTTTTAAAGTTCAGTATAACACTCCCCAGCTAGCTTTTAATTTTTTATCTGTATTAGACAGAGTTGGTGAGCAGACAGTAAATATATTGTTCTTTTTCTGCTTAGATATGGGGTCTGGAATAGCCCTGGGTTCATCCAAGATCCAAGAAGGGGCAGCAGTAGCACTGTGCCTTGGCTGGCAGCTAAAAAGTGTTTGGCATCAGCCTCTTGAGTGCAGAAGTGGTTTAGCTGGGGGATTGGTGATGGCACGAGGAGCCTTTTCCAGAAACGTGCTGGAAGGGGCCTCACAAGAACATCTTGTTAAAATTCCACTTTTATAAGTGAAAATTGCATTGTCTCAAAGGTCAGTCCCTTTCCATGTATCGTTTAATCCTGACTATGAAAGATGGCTTATCTCTGAGGGTATAAAAATGTTTTGCCTTCTGACATCTACTAATTGCTATTATTTGACAACAAAAAGAAATAAAAAAAACTTAGATGGTATGACACATAAATTCACAGCAAAAGGAACCCAACTGAGTTTTCCCCAAGAACATTAATATTCCTGATTTCCAGGTAAAGTCCCCCATCCCTCGTGTTTCATGGGCCTGGGAAGAACACCATCAAAATGAAGAGTATTTTCACCCATACAATGACTGCAGATTGGTAGCATTTTCTCCATTGGTTGTGGCAGAGACATGACAAAAATTTCTATTATTAAAGCTAATAAACAGGGTAATCATTATCACCAAAGTTCTGCTTCCACCAAATAAAGGAACCCCATTTGTACTGATATTTATCCCCAGTGTTGTTCACTTTTTTCCTTCTGCATCTGTCAAAGACGTTGCAAAAAAGCTTTGAGTAAAAATACATCAAAAGCCTGGCTTATCAAAAAGGATATTTCAGAACTCACCTTTTCCCTTTGTTATTTTCTTCCCCTTCTGTTCAGGTACCAAATAAAACAAGGATTTGCCACCTGACTGCAGAACTGGGAGCAGATGGGAATCAGTGATCTGTTCCCTTCTCCCACTGGGAATGCCACGAAAACGCTGGCTCTGGAGCATGACTTGAACGTACTGACAAGAAAAGGTATTCACTCTCTCAGCAAACTCTCATTTATTTCCACTGTGCACTGTAGGAAAACCTCCTGGTGATGAAAAACTTCTGGGGTTTGTGTCCTTCAAGGCTACTGGAACACCTAATACGTGTTTGCCATAATGATGAAAAGAAACTTGTGGCAGTGGAGAACGTTGAGCATACATGTAAAAATCTAGTAAATAGTGACAGAAAAAGGAGGATTGATGGAAGATTAAATTGGTTAAACCCCTTTAAAAGTAAGGTCAGTTTTAGAATACAGTGATCATATGTCAGAAAAAGAAATTTTTCAAGTCACCGTCTTAGCTGCTTCTTGGTAATTTTGTCCAAAGGGACAGCGTGGGGTCTGTTGCATAAAATTAACTTGGATTGATTGGAATCTCCTGTTCTTTGGAAAGTCACTGTCATCTACCTCAGTATGTGTTTACTTAGTCAAGCCTAGCCTGCTATTTAAAGTGTTGCAAAAGTGGTTTAACTGAGATCTTATTTTAGGTCTGTTTAAATTGAATTGAATTGCAGTCTTGTGTAGATGCACTTAAATCAATGTATAGCTGGCATATCAAATTCCACCCTTTGAATTAAGCTAGATCAACATAAGCCAGTTGTAAATCAATTTAACTGTCTCCACATGTGGATCTGCTTCATGTTTAATGAAATTGGTTTAGAGAAACAATCCTAGTGAAACCACTGCCACTTTCTTCTGCAGGCAAAGTCTATATTATATTGATTTATTTGGAACTAGAATTCCTCTGGCATTCATGTTGAATAGCCAGCATAGCTCTGCAGCTGCACTGCTGAACATCAACCTGAATTCTTGGGCTTGTTATGGCTTTGGCTGATATATTTTCTTGCACAAAGCCATGTTGCCCTCTCAGTGAGATTTGTCCTCCCAGATGGGTTGGGATTTTTTTGTTGTTGTTTTAACCTGATTAATTTAATCCAAACAGGATCTAACCCTATATTTCTCTGCTGCCAGAAGTGGCACAGGCTCCTCATATCAGCAGTTCTGTCCTTTGTGTGGCTTTTCAGTTTGATTTATGAACACAAACAAGGAAAATGTTAAATTCAATCAGAAAAAATGTCCTTGTATTGTCTAGCCAGGATGTTCTGGTAGGGTTTCCATTGTGTCTAGGAAATTGGTGCTTCCATGAATTTATGGCTTCAGATGACAGGGGTCTTCAGTTGGTTCCTGAATAAATAACATTAGTTCCAGGGTTGTAGCTCCAACCATTTGTACTTCTGAAAATTGTGTGAAGAATAATCCATCTTTCTATGTATATTTATTATTTAGTGATCTGATTTTTGCTTTCCTATTCATGGTGTTTCTTCTATGTGTGACTCATTTTTATCAATACCTTCAAAAGGCAGCAAGAAAGGAAAAAATCAGACTTAGTCATCCCCAGTTCCCAGTGTCTTATCTGAAGATAATAAATTTACACCCATAAGAGACATATATATATATAAAAATCTGGCTACCTATGGTTTTGTATGGATTTTTTTCCCCCAAAATATTTCTGTTATTATTTTAAAAAGCTATTATTGCTCCCTGCAGACTTTCCCTGGCTGGTAACAAGGGACAATTACAGCTACAGTAATGCTGCTGTCAGTTGTGCTGTGCTCAGGAGTGTTATGTGTCCTGCACAGCAGTCAGAAATTCAAGAAAAATCAGCAGTAGTGTGGCCTTTGACACCCATTTGATCTGGAATAATTTATACATCTATCAGCAATTAAATTTGTGCATACTCATATTATTTCATAACTCCTGCAGGGCAGATGTTTCATAAGGAATGTTTTCTGTGGTATATAATGTGTTATTTGTCTGTGGTGGTCTCTCCCTCATTTTCTATAGGCAGGCAAAGGGGAATTTCAGTCAAAACAGAGATATGGGAAGGAGAGAAGAGGTGCCAGACCCTCAGCTCACACTAGAGAAGTACCAGGAGCAAATCTGTGTGCCAGTGCCCTCTCAGGGCTGTTGTTCCCAGCAGAGTGTGAGCACACTGTTCTCAGTGTAACACTGCCACAGGCATCCCAGTGCTTGGAGATTTTAGGGGGGAAACTTGGGGTTTGCTTGGATTTGCTGAGAGTAGTCTCTTAAAATCCACTTTGCTAAGGTTATATTTGGTAACATATCCAAATACTGGGGGAGTGTGACCAAGACATTGTGATCAGACTCAGCACATTCCATGACTGAATGTGGAAGTTTGTGATCCAGTTTCTTGTTTGTTTGTTGGCATCACTATGGACATTCAGACCCCATCCCTTGTTCCTTGTCTTTTGACTGCATTTTTGGCCAGCCAGCTCAGTCTCTAAAATCAAAATATCCCCCTATCCTGCTTTCATCTCTTCTTCCCTGTGTTTCTAATCCCAGATTTTACTCCTTTCCCCTGACAGGACACAGCCAGCTCTCATTATCCCACACTTACTGCCACATCTTCCTTCAGTCTCGTGCCCTCTGCAGTCTCTAAAAATGGTTTAATTCTCAAACTGCTGGTCCACGAGGCAATGGTAAATAGTCCAGGAAATAATTTAATTTTCAGATAAAGTATGTTTTCAATTCAGATGGTGACCCAGAAGGAATTCAGATGGTTGAGAGACTTTACTGAGCAGAAGACTTAGGAACTCCTGCTTCAGAATTCAATTCCATGGTTAATTTGACAATAAACGTCTTGGGCCTTTGAAATGTGTAGAAAGGTTTGGGTTCTTTTCAGTCTCAGATTTATTATCTGTTGGGTTGGCAAAATCATCCACAAATTCCTTTCCTGTGCACTTTGGCCCGAGTCCATCTTTCATCCAACCCATCAATTCTATTTCTGTCCCCCCAGCCCATCTATTTTTGTGTGTTCCCCTCTGCGAGGTCCTGGCTGTCGCATCCCAGTCGTGCATCCAGTCACCCAGATTCCAGAGCATTGTCTTCCCCAAAAGCTTCTGTCTCTCCTGGCTGCAAGCTGGCAGCTTCCCCTCCTGGTTCCTACTATTGTCTTTAGTCTCTGCCTGGCACTTCTCCCACTGCTTCCAGGCACACACGTCTCCTTGCCTTTTGCTTTTGCTTTTCAAAGAATTCCTTCTCTCGTTGCTGTCAAACGCAGCTCCCTCCTCGTGCAGGTTTTCCTGCAGGATCAGAGCTGAGCTTCCCTCTCTGTCCCAGCCCTTGCCATTCTGCTTGTTTATGCTGCTACTGTTCAGCACCACTTTCAGTGTAGGTAAAAACATACACTGATTTTTTTGTTTTAAAATCCATAAACAAGGTTTATCCCATCCTCTTTGGAGAACCTGTATTCTGGCTTACCTGGGAAACCTTATAAATTCTTTTTTTCCTCTAGAAAACCATGAAGACAAATAGAAAGTACCTTTTTTCCCTTGTTCCCAAGTGGATCTCAGCTAGAACTTTGCAATTAGGCAATTTTGAAGCTTGTCAAAGCTGCAGACAATACAAGGCCAGACAATACAGCATAGACATAAGACATTAGAGTGAGTGTTCCAGATGTAAAATAAGAGGAGATGTGGATAATAGGGAAAGGAGTGAACCCAGGGCAGGGAGGCAAATGGAGGCTGAAATTCCTTCTCAGTGGTTCATAAACAATTGTATCCAGCTGCATCCTCCAAGTGGGTTTGAATTTCTCTCATTGCTCTCGAGGGTGGAAAGATGCTCCTTCTGGTCTGCTCCCTCTGAACAGCCAAACACCCTTTTTTCTATTCTGGGCTGTTTTCTGTGAAATCATACACCCCATGCAGGATGATCCCTGCAGCTGTAAAAGCCCAAAGTCATGGTGACCTGCTGTAAAACATTTCAGCAAACAAACAAAGCCAATGTGGTTTTGCAGCAGGCATTTGTCTCCTCGAGACTATTTTAATTCCTGGGCTCCTTCAGCTGCCTGACTGCTGGACAGACCCAGGCAACACTTAGCAGTGCCCTGTTTTCTTTCTTATGGCACTCTCAGGCATTAGAGGAAAAGGCTTGGCCAGCTCAAACCCCACAGTGTGTCTGATAAAGCTGATATTTATATTTTTGGTCAGCGAGCCATAAAAAGAGTCCCTTATTACAACACATGCTCTGCCTCCCCTTTCAAGGGATGACCTGCTTTCATAAAGAGTTCAGGCTGGTGCATTTGCTCATTAGCAAAATGTTGTAGGGCATTCTGAGACCTGTGACTGTCCAGTGGTATCTGATCTAGTTTCTTAATTTTAATTATTGCTACAGTAGGAAAGGGAGCAATTGAGAGCCCCATCTAGCACTGGGAAAGGGAGAACACATTTGCCACTTTGCCTCTAATAATCTGGATTTCTTTGAACGATAGACAGGGTGCTAAACAGAACTGCACAGGGGACCTCTATGAATGTTATTAATTTATTTTTAGTAAGTTAGGAGGGTATGTGCAGAGAGGCAACAGAGAATACAGAGATGTTTACGTAGAATATTCATTTTGTACTTTCCTGCAGCAGCTCAGGGACAGATGACACTCCCTTTCACCTCACTGGGAGTACTCAGGGTTTAAATAAGGCTTCTCTAGCTAGTTAAGATTTCTTGGCAGTTTATTACCTTGGTCCTTAATTGCATTCATTTCCCTGTGGAGTTTCCTTTGAGAGAGACTCTCCATTACATGACTGCTGGAAGATTTTCAACAATCTGCATTTTTCTCAATTAATTTCAGACTCAAATATTGACTCATTTTGGGAATGAAGTGATAATGAGACTGGATTTCTGGTTTGCAGAGTTTATATACGGACCACGGGGCACTAATCAGTATGTACTATTAATTTATGCCCTGTTGCAATGTCTGCTGTGTGGATGAATTCTGGGAGTTTTGCTTTAGCAGCAAAGGGACAGGAATAATGTGATGATGCCTCTGAAGATAATGAAAGTGTCAGAGATGCTCCAGCTCATGACTTGAGATGAGAAGCTGGTGAGAGTACAAGATCTGAATGCTGGAATTAAATGCTGTAGTTTGTAGATGGTGGAAGATAAACCTCATTTCTCCATGTAAGCCTAAAATATCACATTGTGATATTTAGTGGTACAAATAAATTGTCAATGGCTGTCAAGGTTTTTAACAAATTCAACTGGATTTGGATGCAACATGAAGTGCAAAGGCACTTTCAGGCTCTGTGGCTCGTTCTGTCTGTACCAGTTGTCTCCTGAGAAGATCCACCAATCTGGAGTTAAATCATAGCATGGCATCTCTGCTTCAGCCAGGGAGCACAGGATTAGGGCTTTCCTCAATGGCACTCTCCAAAAATAACTCTCAAACTGTCCAGGTACCTCTTAAGAAAAAGAAGTGTTTTGATCGTTGTGAAAAATGTCCTCCAGGCTTTCCCTGCTTTGACATTCTTAACTACCCTCTCATCTGGTGATGAAAGTGCCTGTGCTGGGCTACCTTAGCTCCTTGGCAATTATGGGATAAGTAGCCCCACCATACCAGTGTGCTCCTCGAGTTCTGGGAATTGGAAAAAAATCTTTCATTCTCTCAGAAATCCTTGGATGATGTTAATAATTCACCATTTCTTATTATAGAGGGCTACTGTTCTGCCCAAAGGGGCTGTTTAATCAGCCCTTTCAGCCTCAATCAGCTGAGAAATGACTGCTTTTTCAGCTAATTCCCAGAAATAAAGCCTGCCCATAAAGGGGGAATTGAGCCTGACATGAATGTACTTTCTGAAATCATAATGCTGTCAGCCAGGGCTGGCTGTGTGTCTGGAAACAGAGCCTGCAATGCCAGTCAGAACACAGGAATTTTTATTCTTTTTTCCTCAAAGCCCCCTAAAATTTCTCCGTGCTAATTCACCTCTTTGGTAGGACAGATCTGGTAGTTTATGTGTTATAGGTTGTAAAGGGGGTTGCTTGTTTAGTTTTCACCAGCAAGTTTATTTTCCTCTGTAAAATTTTTGAAGAATGTCTCTAACAGAAGTGCACAATCCCCAGAGTGTCAGTTCCTGGGATGTGTTTCCATTCAGAGCGTTACAGATGCTCAATCAGAGAGAACAGTTGCAGCAACACAGGAGACAGATAGAAAATTAACAAGCCATTGCAAAGCAGAAAGAAATCTGCACAAGCACAGAATCCAGATAATGGCAAAAGTACAGACAGTCTCCATGTACTGGATATAAGAACTTCCAGGTGTTATTTACCTGTACATCTTCAAAAGGTAATTCCAGCACTGATGTAGTTTTGGCTGCTTTAGGAGTTGGGGTCAGATGTAGATGACTAAAGGGATCAGATGTACCCCTAAGGTACCAAAGCAATCATAACAGCCATGTGTGTAATTTAATGTATAGATATGAAAAATAAATTAACAGAGAAACAATGGGAAGGCTTATACATAATATATAGAGAGAGATCAGCAATGATCCATTAGATCCATTTTTATCTTGATGTAAGGGAACTGAGGGCACCACCAAGCTCTGGAACCTCCTCTCCTGCTAAATATCAAACTGGACTTAAAAACCAGCACTGACCATCCCAAACAAGGTAACAAACATGGATTTGAGATTAGAGGCAGAGATGGGATATGGTGAGTGGATGTGGCATCCTGGTCAGGAGTTTTTCCAGCAACTTAGCCCCTTCTCTGATCATTTGGTATTTCTCTCATGGCAGGAGGGCAAGAACTTTGTAGGGGCCAGGGAAATGGAAAGTCAGAAAGTCTGGTGGCTTTTACCTGATGTCAAATTATTCCTGTCTATTATTGCTTCCTCTTGCCAAATGCAGCCCATAAGTGCTCATAAGTGAGACTTAGGCTTGAACGGAGGCATTTGACACTGTGGGAGCTGAATATCCTCACAAAGAGACTCCCCATGCAAAGATGATTTCCTTTCCCATATGAAAGGCAGACAGAAATAGCAAGAAAAATAAATCTACTGCCATGAGTTGTGAACTTCTGTATTAAGGCTCCTGTCAGTACATGTCATGTGCCATGTTGTTTATGGGTTGTTAGATGGTCTGAGTGTTTTTGAGGAGCTCTGACTAGAAAATAGGGACAGGGAATCTCAGATCCTAAGAGAGATGAGGTGGGAAAACAAGGGAAGGGACTGTGAAATAGAGGGGATGGGTCCCAGCAAATGGGGAGGTTTGAGACTAAAATAAAAATTAAAGCTAGTGAGGTAAAGACAAAGAAAAGCTGTAGATGGGTAGAAATCACAGTGCCCCACAGCTCAGCAACCTGTTTTATCTGTATTTCCTTTCAGCAGTGCATCATTCAGGCTATTCATGCATCACATGGTACCATTCTGCAACAGCAGCTTATTTTGCCACTTCCAGAGCAGGGAATCACCAGCCCCTATGGGCTCTGAGGATTCGGGCAGGATGGCACAGAGGGGGTGTGTGCAGGCGTCCTTTCCAAAGGCAGACTTGGTGCTCTCCTGCAGGGACACCATCTCTTTGGTGCACTTGAGTGCTGAGATAAGAGAGTAGTATGTGCAAACAAATGGGCTGTATCGATCTGTCCAGTTAGGTGTGCCTGCCAACATGTCATTAACTGCAGGAGCCAGACACCTCCTGGAACTGATACCACAATTTAATGCATCCTTCACACTACTATTTCACTCCCCTAAGGAGAGCCCTGTGGAATTAGATACTGCTTTTCTCTCTCCCTGCACCATTTCACGTTCAACCATGTAGGAAACTTGCTATACCCATTCCAAGAGATAATAAAGCCTGTGCCTGCAGTGGAAGAGATTACTCGGTGTGTCAGTCACAGCCGCTGGTTAAGTTTTTATGTAGGAGAAGACAAGTGTAACAACTAGAAGGAGGTTGGTGTGAAAACAAACAAACAAACTAATACAAATATTGACACTTTTTTCTGGTAACTGCTTTTTGTAACTGACTTGGAATTACAGCGGGGCTGAAAAGTTCCTGGAGAAACATGGACTTCAGGCTTAGCATTATTCCCTCAAAAAGTCTGAGCTCTCTTCTTGCTTATCTTTATCCTAAATTTTTAAAAATAATTGTCGTAATACACTGTGTTCCCTAACACAGTTGCTTTTTTATCACAGATTAACTGCATTCTCTTTTTTAAGGGGAATTTGGAAAACGTTCCAATCAGTTCCTGAGGTTTAGCTCTCAATGTTTGTTTAGAAGACAGTGACCCACCAAAATTATTTTCATTTTTATCCAACAGTGTGAACATTTCCTCAAGTAGTGGGGAGAGGCTGCTTTTCTCTGTCCTCTCAGGAACTCTGGCAGTTGCAGAATGACCCCTTTTGCAGTTCTCCAATATCCTGGATTTAACATATCTGTGTTAGATCTTCAGCTGGCTACCAGCCCTTCCCCTTGATCCATCCTCAGTGCTCTCCCTTCAGTGTCATTCTTCCACAGTTTGGTGCTTATGAGGCCTTTTGTGTTTTAGCCACATTTTCAAGCTGGATAATTGTGTCCTCCAGAGCCTGGAAAAGTTGCAGTTCAGCAGTGCCATTCCTTCCCCCACGAAACACGGGTGACAACAGGTTAGAGAGCTGGAGGAGGGCATTTGGAAGGTCAATGTAAGAGAAATGCAATCGAAGGTTGTTAACTCCAAAGGGCACCCTGAGCCACAGACTGATAGAAACTGGAGGAATATTGCAGAAAAATGTCACACTGGGTTTGTTCCAGTCCTTGGCTCCCCGACAGAGATGTAATTCTGGCTATTGTTAGACTGGGTACTGTCAAAGGGGGACCTTTGCTCTGACCCAGGACAGGTGGTCTTACATTCCTGAGCAAGTACTCATCCTAACCTGCACAGGAGGGCAGGGGGGTTATTTTTGGATTGGGTTTTTTATTGGAATGGAAGGTCAGAGGCCAAAATAGGACACAAAGAAGGAGGGACACGAGTTCTTTAAGGTGCTCAGTTTAAATTCACATCAGAACTTTAAGTACCAAGTGTGCTCTGGTCCTTTAACACAGCATGTCTTCCCATTTCATCCTGCCTTTTGCACCTCTCTAATCTAAACTCACCTGGGCTCCTCCAAACTAACTCCAAGTGCCTGGTAAAGAATCTATATTTGGATGGAGGTCACTTGGAGGGTCCCTTTGCAGCCAAGGAAAAGGGCTGGCACCTCCAGCAGGTGATTCATTCCATAGGTGGGCTGCATCTCCCTCGGGAAGGAGGAATTAACGCTGTAGGAAGACATGACCTTGTTTCTAAGTTAAGCACATCAGCTACGTGTCTAACTTGTCAAGGCCTCAAGTTAGGGAGGAACAGAACTTGCCATCCTTGTGCCCTCTATCCTTTTAGGGATTTATTATGTGCATGTGTTGTGAAGAGTCATCAGCTCTTTCAAATTTCTAATCCACAGAACCCATGTCACAGCTCTTGTGACATGAATACAAAATCAAAATCTACAATAAACAACAATCAAGAACAGATGCTTGGGACCCTCAGTCTCCAGATATTTTTTATGTACAAAGAACATTATCAGGATGAAGCTGAACAAGTTTAATAGGCAGAATGGAGCATGGATAATACCTTTTAAAATCCCCATTTTTGCACTATACAGCCAACAACACAGGACTTGCCATAACGTGGTGCTAATCTTTCTTCATTTTCCAAGTGTAGGAAGAAGGAGCCATAAGGATTTTATTTGCCAAACTATTGTTATATCTGTTTTGCTCAGAATTCTTGTCTCATTCAGTAATCGAGCTAATTTTGTGCACAATAAAATGTTGTCATGATGACTTAATTTTGCATTTTCCTAGGAAAGAAAGAGCCGATGCATAAATGAGGTTTCCTGTAAGCCATCTAATGGGATGTGATTCTTAAAAAGGAGCACTTAATTCTGACTTGTAATACAGAGTAACCTCAGCTCTCCTTTTGGAAGAATGAAGAATTTACCACATTGCCTCTACCACAGGCAGCAGAACTCTAGAAACTGTTACGAATTTTAGGTCTCTCCTCAAGCATTTCGTTAGATGAGCAAGAGCAGTTTTGAGTTCTCAGCTTTGGCAATATCCACACAAATAGTGTGAGAGTTAAATGGAGCTTCTCAAGATGTCACCAATTCAGTTTTCCTTTGATGAAGGGATGATTCATGTTCTCTTTGTGCAGTGTTTTCAGGGGTGGTTTATCCAAGAGGGATTTTTCTCAGTGAAGCTTTCATGTTTCTTTTGCCTGGGATGTTTGAGTAGCATCATTTTGCAGATGAGAGGACTCCTGTTTAAGCACCCTCAGATTTACACACTGAGGCTCATCTCTATTTCTTCATTAATTATTGGCCATTTCTCTGGAGGTTGTCACAAAGCACCAATTGCATGGCTCTTCATATAATTACTAGGGGTCACACCATAACGATTACCTGGGAGGACCATGTTAGGCTTCACTCCAGTCCCTCCAAAATAAACTTTTTTAATATGTATGAGTGCCTTTTCACCCCAGAAGTAAATTGTCATGAAATGGGGCACAGCCTCAGTGTAACAGTGGATGGGTAGATCTCACCCTTGGCTGTTCAGTGCATTGGTTGATCTGTATCAGAGCAGTGGTAGAAATGGATAGTGGTATAAACCAGACAGATATTTAGTTCAGATACTGAACTAGACACGTGTCTCTCACAAGCAGTGTGCTTTTCTGAGCCTGGCCCTTCCCCTGGGCACTTCACATGCACAGCTGAGGCACCTCTACACAGTGTGGCGTGTCACAGTTCCAACCTGTCAGCAGAAAGGTCCTCCAAGAAAGCCATAGAAATCAGGAGCAGTTCTGATTGCCCCAGAGCTGATTGTGGACCTCTCTCCCTCCCCAGGAGTCAGTCCTCAGCTGAGACAGAAAGAGTGAACAGTCTTTGGATCCATTAAATCTCAAAGGCAGCTTAGGGAGCAAGAAATGCTTGGCCAGGATGATGATACCCTGAGCAATAATCAGAAGTGACTGGAGCCATGGTGGTCTGCCTCATGCTGAAGACATCAGTTCTGTCATCTCCCAGCTTTTCCATGGTTTCCCTTGGTGTTCTCCAAAGGCCCCCCATTCCAGTGCTGGCTCAGCTCTACCCAGCTTTGCTTGGAGGGCCTGACAGCAACTCAGCCACGGCCTGGGAGCAATGCCAGCTCCCTTTGGCATGGAATTGTGTGTGAGCACCACCACATGTTCCTGCACAGCTCACAGAAGGGAGGCTCACCAGCGAAGGCTGATCCCAAATCAAGAAATAGCCCTGCAAAGACCTCAGGATGTCGTTTAGTTTAGCACTTCATATCTGCCTCAGTCAGACTAAAAGGTGGTGCAGCCTGCTGGGAAACACTTCCAGAGATGGTTTCCAGCACACAGCTCGCCTCCCTACCTTCTGGAAACTTCCTCTGAAATCTCTGCCCATCCATCTCAGCCCCTCCCTGTGAATCCAGACTGACCCCCCTCGCACTGTGGTGACTCGAGCACCAACGAGCTCTTGGCTCTCTGAGCATTTTCCTTAAATTTTTTCTATAACTTCAAACAAATGTGCATTCAGGTCAGTGAGATGAAAATAGCAGTTTTATTGTTAAGTAACTTTTATGTTTTAGAATGACCAAAGTCAGGGTTTTCATGCAAGCTGAAAGGATGCTGAGAACTGTTTCTGACTGTGGCTATGCTGAAGCTCCTCTCTCACCCTTTGTCTTCTCTTCTTTAGAAACCTTTGTGCTTTGTTTCAAACACATGGAAAAACCTTCCAGGAGAAAGAGACCAGTTTTTGATAGAGTAATGGAAAGGAAAGAGCTTTTCCCTGTCCATTTGCCTGAGGTTCTGCCTTTGTAATACTCAATGAGTAAGAAACTTCCCACAAAGCATTTTAAAAAAGTGGACACAAAGTTGATTGATGGTGTCAAATATTAATCAGGCAGACCAGTCTCCTGGTTCTTCCTGAAAAAAGGCTCTTGCTGTCCCGAAATGTGCCCCCTCCTGCAGACCTTGTTTTGCTAGTGAGGTGCAGCTGGTGCATAAGTGAGATGTAGCACAAGTGGGAGATGCTGCCTGACAGAGAAGTCTCTGCTTTTCTGAACCAGCTTTTCACACCATTTCTTTGGGTGACTCTGCATGTGATTCGGCTCAGCTCATTATCAGCAACCAATGATCATAAATACACAGTAAAAGTTAGTTTAATAAAGAGCTAAACGTGTTCTAATTTAAATTTATTTATACACTATCCATGTTGAGAGCAACAATTTAATATCTTTTTTGGGAGGGACACAGTCCATGGATTCAGAATCCATGATCTTAGCAGATTATTTTCTTGTTAATTAAAATGAAAGGTAAGAATTTATCTGAATCTCCTCCCCTTTATTTGTTGCACATGATCTTCTCTTGGTTTTCCTTGTCTTATAAATAGCTGGATTACTTTTAGCAAACAAATATTCTTAAAAACAACTACCGTTTCGTTTGCATGCCATTTAGAAGAAAAATAGCTTTTCTTTCTTTTTCCTTCTTTCTCTTTCTTTCTTTCTTTCTTTCTTTCTTTCTTTCTTTCTTTCTTTCTTTCTTTCTTTCTTTCTTTCTTTCTTTCTTTCTTTCTTTCTTTCTTTCTTTCTTTCTTTCTTTCTTTCTTTCTTTCCTTCTTTCTTTCTTTCTTTCTCTCTTTCTTTCTTTCTGATCCAGTGGGAGTGGAGCATCAGTGGGGATGTTGGGCTGTCCTGTAGCAGCAGTGATGGAAATGGTAGTGACTATTCATCAGTCACTTCCATAATTCAAAGTTAGAGATACACTCAGGGCTTTACAGACAGATGAAAGTGCCATATTTCTAAGCAAAGAGTGAGCTTAGAAAATGCTAACAAACGGTGAATCAGACTCAGGAATTTTACTAATGATTTATTTACCAAAAAGGCATTTGTTCAACAGTCACAGTTCTTCACTGATTTGGCTGATGGTTTAAAAATGGAAAAAATGTTGGAAATGTAAATATAAATACACTGCAATTCAAACAAGATTTCTCAGCTTTTGCCTTCAAAATCAGTTTGAAGTTGCCAACATTTAATTTTATTAAAAAAAAAGGGAGGTTAAAAATGAAAGACAGCACTGCTCTTCTGGTCAGCCAAAATACTCACTAATTCCAAATTATTCCTTTTTTAATGTGCTAGTAAGAAAATGAAAGATAAAAGTTGAATTTAGCTCAGTGAAACTGTAAGGTAGAAGACACTCAGCTGGTCTGGCTTAAAACAAGCAATTAGCACTGAAGTTGGCATATGTTGCTGGTTGGACTGTTCAGTTGGCTGGATGTTCTTGGATTTTTTTGGAAACCAAACTATTAAGAAACTGCCTCTACAGATTTAGTGCCATGAATATCTGAGCAAATGCAAAGAACAGAGTCAGCTTTCTCAAATGAACAACAGAGTGTCTCACAATGTGTAAGGAGCTGTGCTCTGTCCACGTTTAGAATTCACTGGGGGGGTTCAGCATTGCTGTAGTCTCAAGGGTGACTTGGATTCTCATTTAACATGGTTTCATGGTCCTGGGCAAGCACAAAGGTCTTGTTTCCTCTGTCTTAACATAACCTCTTCCTCTGTGCTCTGACAGTGATGCACCAAAGATACTCTCTCAGATGCACTTACATCTTATATGAATGAAAGTCAATCCTTATTTTGTCTCTAAGTGAAAAGGAAGTTGCTTCATTCAGACTGGAACATCACCAGCTTAACATGAAGTCTTCCTTTTTCTCTCTCTCATGGAAGAATGGAAATGGAAAATTGTTTAAAATCCTGCAGGCTCACCTTGTGGCCTCAACAAATCCCACGTGTCCCTTCTCTCTGCTCAGGCTGCCACTGAGGTTTGTTTGCCTGCCAATACCCGGAGCATTTGTTCTTCCAGGCTGTCAGGAGTTGACTTGGTGGCAAAGCAATGATTTTTAACTTACAAAGGAAGGAATAACAGCTTTTTGTCATAGGCAGTCAAAGTGAACTGCAGACCTGAATTTACCACAGAGGGCATGTACTTCTTCAGGGGGTGAAAGGCCCAGCACCAGCCATGGCTGTTTGTTGAGCTCCCAGCTCAGCTCTCATTGTGGAGCAAATTTAAGCTGCCACAAGAGTAAAAACAATGAGATTTACCTGCAGAGGAAGTACATGGTGTGAGTTTCTCCTGGAGATAAACCACCAGAGTCACAGAACTAGGAATATGACTCATAAAAACCAGTGATTTTGTGTAGCCTCTAGGTCTCCTTGCTGATTCTACATTAGTATTTGGGTCTTTCCAAACTCAGTGTTTCACTTCATGCTGCTCTGAAATGGCTTTATATGTGCATCTCCTATAAAAAGGAGTGGAATTAATCTTAAAAATGCATTCTGGAATAAAGGATGGAAGCTCCCTTCTTTCTGGTATTGTAGAAAATGAAGTGAGGAAACTTACTGTCAAGGGAAAATAGGGACATTGTTTAGGGGAGACAGAAAGGGGGGAAATCCTATTAATGATTCAATTCAATACAGCAACCTCAAAATTAAAACATCTGTCATGATTCAGTCTGCAAATTACACTGAAAATATTGATTTCAGTTTATGAATGCAGTAAGAGAGTGGGAGAATGGGGTATCCTACTGCTTAAATTAACATTTATCAAGCCCTATATCCTGCACTTGTTCAAACCAGCATTCTCATGCATTTCAATGGAAACTGTTGGGTTTGAAATTAGGGAGTCCTCACCCAAAGCACTGGCTGAGAGCAATGGATCTGTACTGAGTGATATCACTGGGACACATGGAGCTAGACTCATTAAGACAAAATCTGAATATGACCTCTTCCATCTTAAACTAACAGCTCATCAAGCAGAAAGTACCTAAATGACAACATTCTATCAACTTATTTAAGGGGAAAAAAAAACTGGAACCTTTTTGTCAAAGGAGTAGAGGGAAAATATAGGAGAGTAATTAAGGGGCATTATTCTGATGTTATTTATGTTAACATCTGCCACGTGTATCTTTGCTGGAACCAGAGAGCCAAGCTGGCAGCAACCAAGGCTGAAGGAGGGTCACAGGGTGGGGAAGGCTGGGGGGGGATCTTCACATTAATGGGACACTTCTCTATGAACTTGGCCAGTGACTTACGTGGTGTCACTGCCTGGCCATGGCACAGGCACTGCCACCATAGCCCTGAGTTCATGAAAGTGAAAAAAGCCCTAAATTTATGCCAGGTTTGAGCATCTCCAACCGACTTCAGGGAAAGATAAAACAGACCCCCCTGGACACACACAAACCACAAATGGAAGTCTAGTAAGTATATACAGGCTTCCAAAAGAAATAGTATTTTCTGAGCAGTAAATACAAGTAGTGAAGCTGGTTGTGAAGCTGAGCAGGAAGCTGTGAGTGACCAGCCTTATTTCTGTAACAGGATATTTCAATATGACCAGGGGACCTTTTCCTTTCTTTGCACCTGCACAGCCACACGGATTTCTGCAACTCCAGCTCGAGGGAGTGAAAATCCAACGTGGCCTTTGTTCCTTTGCAGAAAAGGGTAACAGTGTCTGAACCAGTGGGAAAATACTTCGTGTTCTCCATGGAAGGAGTTTTCCCCATGGAAGACTTACCCAATTTTCTTTTCTTGTGGCCTGTGTGAATTTGTTCTGCTGCATCTGAGGGAGGTGGGTTTTTTTTGTCCCTCTTGTTCCCGTGAGCAGCTGGCACTCTGGAGAAAATGCCTTGTATTTGGGAGTTCAGTGTTGGTAGACACGTGTTGACATGTTTTGTGTTTTTTTGTTCAGCCACTCTTTCTTGCTCCTTTTGGAGCGTAATGGACCACAAGAAGCAATGTCCTCATTTGAGATAGGTGAGCTGGCAGAAGGGCAAGCTGGAAAAATAGGAGAGGATGCAGTTCCATTATAGGATCTTCCTCTTGAATTCATTTAATCGTTCCAATTGCCTGGGTGTCACACAGGGTCTCAGTGAGTGTCTAGTCAAGGGGGGGCATTCTCTGAGCTCTGAAGTTCGTGCACAATCCTCAGATCTTTCTTTCAAAAACTGTGACTGAACAGTTTTCCAGGAAAGTACATGAAATGTACTTCTTTTTTACTTTTTTTTCATGCTATTCCCTTCTTCCTCACTTAGAGACACAGAGCCAGTTAAAAGCCACCTGCCAGAAGACAGACAGAATGAACCCTCATAGCAGCTGAAAACATTAGGAAGATATAGATGCATATATACATTAAATCCAAGGGAAGTGACTATCTTTAATAAATATTTCTCCCAGTATTTGCAATTCAAATGTTATATTGGTGTGTGAGTGCTAGAGAGAGACCTACAATGAAAATGACTGGAAAGTAACTATTTTTATTGCAAACAGAAAGAAAGGTACAAGGTAATCAAACCGCATACACAATGAAAAGCAAATTAGATTTCTGAAGCCCTTCCTGTCTTTACTGACTCCCATGTGGCATTTGCAACACAAGCAAGCAAAGTTGTTTATTTTATAAATAACAGGCCAAATCCTTACATCCTCCTCATTCTCCTCCTGCCAGTCTAACACCAGAGGTGATGATAAATTGATTTAACAGCTGCTTTCTCAGGCAGGCTGAGAAGGGTTGTCATTTCCTTCACCAGGGTAGAGGGTGAGCTGGAGAAAGGAGGTGAATTGGTCACAGGCAAAGCATAATTTACTGGGTTAAACTGGGTAAGGGGCAAAGTCAGGCACAGCCAACTGCATGTGAAGGAGCATCATCTCTGGGCTGCTCTGAAGTACCAAGGGGGAGCTGAAATTTGGTGTAGGTGAAGAGAACAGGGTTTGAGTCCACCTGGAGTGCTAAGATATAATTATTTTCCTTTACAAAAGATAAGATACTCTCACATTTTAATCAGAGTACCTGTGAGAGAGATCAGAAATCCTGCAGGATCTGTATCTTGGTAGAGATATATATGTAAACTGAGCAGCCCAGACAGGGCCAGGGAGCCACTTCAACTAATGGCAGCATTTCTCACTATTCTTCAGCATTTCTGTCCTCTAAGTAATTTTGCCTTTGTAACATCAAGGCACTTGCTGGTGACTCAGGTAATCATTTCCCTGGATGATGCTGAACAAGTTAACTTCATTAATTTTAATGGGATGCTGTCATGAGGAAAGGCTTGTTGGGCTGGGCTGTGAGTCTGCAGTCCTTCAATCCTTCTCCAGGCAAATCCCTGTCAATTCTAGTGGGAAGCACTGCAGGGATTGCCAAAGCTGCA
Organism: Campylorhamphus procurvoides; assembly: GCA_013396655.1. Classification (NCBI taxonomy): domain Eukaryota; kingdom Metazoa; phylum Chordata; class Aves; order Passeriformes; family Dendrocolaptidae; genus Campylorhamphus; species Campylorhamphus procurvoides. Next base: position 118,050 of record WBMV01001087.1, on the reverse strand, counting down.
CGTGCTTCAAAGGTGGCAGCAGTTGGATACAGATTCTGGTCGTGTGAGGGTTAAATAGAACCTGTTATTGATGCTTATTTTCTTGTTTGCCACTTGAACAAATCCCAAAAGGCCTTTCCTTGGTCTTCCCTGGCTGATTCCAGTCACAGCAGGCATTGCCAGGAGTGTCTCTATTTCTGTTAGCAGCAGAAATGCCTATCTATTCAAACTTTGGGCAAGTCTTGGCCAAGATGGAAAAAGCACAAAATCATGTGTGATTTTTTTTTTCCCTTACCATCATGAAGCCAAAAATGAGCAGGTAGATACAATTTCCCAGAAAATTGTATGTCCTTGTTGCCATCCCTAACAGGGCTGTGAACAGCCCAAGGGAAGGTGGCCAGGCTGGTTTATACTGCAGGGGAAATTCAGCCAAGTGTGATTCTCCAGCAGAGGAGACCAGAAACAGTTTAAATAATTCTCCCATGATGCTTAAGAATATTGCAAATAAATGGAATGTGGAAATACTAGATTAGAATGTGAGTGTGCCTGATTTACATAGCTCTGTACAGTGAATATTGCTACTATAATTAAAGCAGTGACAGCTACTGATTAAGCAATATCCTTTTAGATGCAGGAGTGCTATAAAAATAAGAGTCAGAAAAAAGTTATTGGAACTGTGTAAAATAAAGGCAAAAATTGAAACAAATATTTCAATATGTACTATTATGTTCCACCTGCAATCTCTCCCTCTCATTTCTTATCTTCTGGAGGCTGGGACAAGTTCTTGGCATGTGGGAAGGATATATTTTTGAATGTTATCTTCAAAATTGAGAAATAGCTCTGAAAATACACGTGACCCCTTTTTATTTACTCATCAGTTTCTTTGCAAGTGTCCAGTGCTCTGGTCTGGTTGACAAGGTGAGGATCAGTCACAGGTTGGACTTGATGGTCCTGGAGGGCTTTTCCAGCCTAAATGATTCTGGGCTTCTATGAACTACTGGTTCCTTTTTCATCCCTTACAATTCCACGTGTGTTCTTTGCTGAGAAGGAAAAAGAGATACTCTAGCCAAGAAAAGTGAAAATTTCTCCCCAAAGCAGCATGCAGAACAGCCCTCTATTTTTGTGAAAATTATGGAAATGCAAGCTTAATATTATGACATAAGATGACTAGTAATTACTACTTGCAGAGAGTGATGTTGTTTAATGTATTTCATCCTGAAAAAAAATGTCACCAACCACTGCCCACAGAACACCACAGGTATGAACCATCATTTGGCAAAGGACAGCAAGCCCACAACATCTTATGAAACAGAAAAGGAGCTTTGTTTTAGAAGTCTCTCTTTTAATCCCTTTCTGTAGGAAGACACCTATTTATTGTAGCTTACACAAAAGTGTATGAGTTTCAACCTATGGCTCCAGAAAGAGCAGGAATTTCTAATGTGCTCAGGTCACCTCTGCTGGCTTTCTGAAACCCTGGGCTTGGCCACTTGTCCAAGGGGTTTATTCCCTTTTCTGTCACTGATACCTGATGCCCTAAAGTAGGTTTTCCACTCCCAGAAAGGTATTATTTTCCTCAGAATAAACAGTGGCCTGAGAACTGGTGGTTTAGGGACTGAGATGTACAAAGTAACCTATTTCTGCTTCTTTCATGAACCAAAAGGTTTCTGGCACAAATAACCACGAAGGGCAAGAGCAGCATGCAGCAAGCAGATTTGTATTGAAGTTGGACTTCAAAGTGAAGATAACATTTTCTAATCCATCCCTGACCCAGATCCTCACGGATATGTAGCTGTTTTACTCTGATGCTTAAATAATTTCAAGGATGTGGGCACAGATGATTTAGGAGGACGTGTAACTATCCATCTTCCAAACTGCCTGTGGTTGGTGTGTCCACTTTTGCACAGGAGAAAATAGTGAAGAGTTTATAATACAGTGCACAAAGAGAAATGAACACACTGTATGAGCTCATGAGGCTTTCTGGAAGGTCCCCAGAGCCTGGTGAGTGCAGGGGTGAGTTTTGGTACCCCGGTGTTCACATCTGTTCCTGGGGCTGGTTGCAGGATTATGTGTAGAAGGGAGGACACAGCAGCACAGGGACACATCGTGGGGAGGTGACCATCCCAGCTTCCATTTCAGGCAGGAGAAGGATTTTACAGTGGAGTTAAGATTTTTTTGTTTTCTAGTCTATCCGTAAGAAACCCTGAACAGGAGGATGGAATACTGTTCTGGATGTAAGTGCTTATTGATACAGGGGATTTTGATTATCAGCCAGGCCCATTCACCAGTACAGGCACATTTACTGTTTGTAAATCCTAGCCCAAGGATGGCAATCTAAAACCAGTGACCCTGGAATAGGGTGCAGGAGAAACCTATTTACATTAGGCGTTTATAGATTATTTTCCCTGCGTGTCTGCTCTGCACTGACAGAATCCATGGAGTTGAATATAAAGGAAGTCCTAAGCAACTCTGCAAACTGTGCTTCCTTCTCTGGGTCCCACTGACATTAAAAACCCTTTCACCCAGCTTTTCAGTTCATTACCATGCAGCAGAAAAATCCCTTTGCTGGCATGGCTCAATGTTGCACTGCATGTTTCTCATTCAAATGCTTTCTTTTTTTTCCCTTTTTTTTTTTTGTTTCCTGTGAGTACTTAACTGCAAGGAATATTTCCAGTAAAGTGCTAAGATGTAAATGATATAAATCTTTATTATATATAAAGAGTAGGGAGATCCGGTATCTTGGCCTCTTCTGTAGAATGATATGTTTTGACCCTTCCAGTGGTTTAGGTCCTCTCTGTAATAACAAGGATTAAATTGATGTGCCTACAAAGAGATTACGTGAATGAATTACACGGGGGATTAAGGGGAAATCTCATTTTGTGCACCCATCAAAATAAAACCTTTTCTGACTCAAAGCAAAGCAGCCTTCCTTTCCTCCCTCATTGGATCCGATCCTTAAATGTCCTACACTTGTAAGAGGGTTGAAGGGGATCAGTGAACTCAAAGTTAACCTATATTGCCATCAAAATTCTAAACAATCTGTCCTGAAGGAGTCATTTATGATGGCAAATGTGAGCATGAGTCAGTGCCATGTGTCTCTCACGTGTCCACCCTCCAAACCCCCTAACATGAGCACACAGGGACAGAATGAGCTGTGGAAAAGCTCTTGCTGGTTTCTAGTAAGAAAAATACAACAATACAAATTCCTTCTCCTTTGGAGAACCTTAAAATATTTTGCAAACAATACGTTCCACAGCGCATCAGGGAGATCAGATATTTTTGTGTTTATGTTATGGAGAGCTAAACTAAAACATGCTCCACTTGTCAAGGGGACCCAGAGAATCAAAACCAAAAAAAAGAAATATTCCAAGAACCTTGTGCTGTAACTACAAGGAAAACCAACCTATTTGCTATCCACCCTGCTTTGGTTTAGTATTTTCCAGTAAAATATCCTCATCACACATCTGTGGAGATCTTTCCATGTCAAGGATCTCAGAGACCTTTAAAAACTGAGACAATTCAGCAGTAACAATCCCTCCCCTGAAGTGCAGCCATATTAGGAATGAAATGTAGCCACTGTTCAACAGTCCAACTCTGTGTAATAATCTCTGACAGAAAGTGAACAGTGACAAAATTGAACTTGTGGAAAAACTATTAGCTGATATGCATTGTACAATAATTTAAGTAGTAAATTATGGAGAATATAAAACTTGTCCCGACATTTGCTCGCTTTTCTCTTCACACTTCCCATTTGGTTCACATAAATCTACTTGCATTGCAATTGTTCTTCCATCACTTTTTTTTCTCTTAGTAAGGATTCCACATCCAAGTCCAAATGCTGCATCTCGCTGCATCTCTTTTTTTTCATAACTGGAGGCTTTGGCTGGACACTGTGGCCACAAAGATCTACTTGGATTTTGTAGAGCCAAGTCCTCTCTCTTTCTTTCCACTTCCTCCCTCCTCTCTCCATCCACACCAAGTTATACAGTCCCATCCAACTCTGAGTCTTTTGGAACTGATAACTTCTCTGCCTCGCACAGAATGATTCAGAAGGGTGGGTTGCCTTTCAACAGAAAACCATAAAGTACCTTTGCTTTTAATGTCAGACAGGAGCTCCACTCCAGCTCTGTGTTCTCTGCTTTACAAGTGCATTGTAAGAGCCTAAAAGCACATGTCTGGCAACCTTTTGGGAACAATCCTACATTTTCTCTCAGGCAATCAGAGAAAGGGAAGGAGCAAAAAGCATCTAAAGGATGGTGGGGGAGTGGGGAGAGAGTCTGGGGATGGCCTTGCTGAGCTAGTGAGGGACACTGCACCCCTTGTGTAATGTTTCTGTGACAAGTGTTAACGGGTTTTAAATGTCTGCTGTTGAGGCATAACCCACTGTCTGCACACAGAAGTATCCCACATTTTTCATTTGCTCACACCAAAATAGCTGCCTCCCTGTCTCTCCCTCCTGAGCAGCAGCTGGCTGGAGTGCCTGTGAGTGGGAGAGAGGTGCTGCAGTCTGACTTCTCAGGAATCAAAGGGAGGAGGGAGCATCCTCAACTCACAGTAGGCTGCCCCGTGGGAGGAGGAGTGAATGTCCTTCCCTCCTTGAAAGAGGATTAATGCCAATCCCACCCATTTGTGTGTGTTCTAAGGTGGATTTGTTGGTGTAAGCCCTGGGCATGAGCTGGAAGGGGAGAGGCATCTGCACTGGGCAGTGTTGTGACCCACTCCGCTCCCCTAGATGTGGGCTTGAAAGTGGATGTGCATTTGTGTACATGTGCCTATATGTGTGCATAAATCACACAGCTAGAAGTCCTTGCACTACTATAATTAACGACTTTTGCCTCTGTTGTTTTCTTTTTTTGTTTTTGGAAAGCCCAGCTTATTTAAACAATAAATTTAAGGTAATTAGTGTTCATATTGCAGCTAGTCCTTTACAAACTCATGGCTCCAACACTGTCTATAGAGGTGTATGCCAGTGTTTTTGGTTCTCATCCACTTTTTCAATATAATTTTTTCTTGCAAATGAAACACACCTACATATATATCCACATATACAGTGTGTACAGCAACAGTGAGGCCTGTCCCTGAGTCATTTCCTTGACATTTAGTTCTGAAAACCATCTTTGGCAATCTCTGAGGACCATGTGGCAGCCAGGGCTGTGTCCAAACCACCTGAGTTTGGACTGCCCTGTTTGCAGTCAGCACTTGGATTGTTAATTCCCTCCAGATGTCAACACTTCTCATCTGGGAGGATCTAATGCCTTAGGTACACCTTGTTAGCAGGCAAAGGAAAATTCAAGCAGGTTGCCCCTAGATAATATTTAAAGTTGAGTTATGAAAGATGACTGAAACAATACTTAAAACACTCTCTTTTCCAAACACGATGTGGAAACAGCATGTGTTTTGTATCATAATAGTCTAATGAAAACTATTAAAAATACTACAAGGTGAATTAGCCATTTCAAAAATGAACCTGACACTGACATGTGCTGTACTTCTGTGCATTATTAGGATTTCCTGACCTTGCCTAGGAAAAGCTGTGTGTTAACAGCTATACACAGGGTGAAAGTATGTGGAATTCCAAGGATGGAACGGCACACCCTTGCTGGCTTTGGAGAAGTGCAATCTTTGGTGATGAAAACCTGAGAAATTTGGGGCCAGTCCCACAGGGGCTTAGACATGTGCTTATCTTTACGTGTAACTCATGCGTGCAGCTCGTTACAGCATTTGGCCTCTGACATGGTTGTTTCAGCACAGACTCTGCTCTGCAAAGCCTGGGGTGTGATCTTGTCCTTGTCGAAGTCAGGGGGACTTTCCGTGGGAGCAAAGTCAGTTTTGTGAGCCAGCAGAGCTGGCCTGGAAGGGCTAAAATAGTAAATTAGCTACTCAGATGTTGTGAGCTGTAAAGTAGTGCTTTCCTCTTACTTCAGAGGGGGAAAAAAGGATCCTTTGATTAGTGGTTTTATGCTCTTTTTCATGATTATATTATTTACTGTGGTATCATCCCAAGGCCCAAACGAGGTTCCCATCCAAAGCTTCTCTATACCACAATTACACAAGCAATCACTGCTTGGATTCCAATCATCTTTTGTGTTTTTATAGGGAGCTTTACATTTGAAACCTTGAAGTAATACAGGCTTGACCTGGAACACTGCCACACTTGGCAAGCCTGGTCCTGATACCAGTTCCAGCACTGGTTTAAGCAGGAGTGAAGGATAAATGTCTCATTTTGTTTGGTGTCACTCTCCACACCAAGTTATGTACTTGAAGTCTATACCATGACAGAAGTCATGATTTTAAACATGACTTTTATTATATGAGAGAGGAGTACTAGAGCAGGAAATCTTATAGCTATTTTAAAAAATAAGAAGGATCTACTAACTCCTTAAAATATAAAGTCAGTTTTATTTTATATTTACTGCAAAAGAGCCATAAAACATCAAGCAGATGATGATGAGGCTGTTGGGACACAAGCATTTGGTTGCTGCATCTGGCATTTGCATGGGATGGCAGAATCACTGGTCAGGATTTAATTTTAATTTCTTTTCCTAAATTGCATTTCCTATTACTGTTTGTTGCATTTCAGGCCTGTGGGTTTGGAAATCTGACCAAAAGCCAATTGAAAACTCAAACCTCTAAAAGTCCAGCATTTCTTTCTTTCCTCCAAAAAGTTGAACAAAAATAAACTGCCTCCCTCCTGCTCTTTCCCTTCACACATACATTCCCTGGAAAAGTGTCTGCTCCTCAGGAAATGGGCATGGGTAACACAGGATCATTCGTGTCATATTTAAAGAACACTCTGGCCATAACTTTTCCTTTGGTCACTCCTAACAAAGAAATGGATGAGAGTGAGAGTGTGCTACTTGAAAAGAAAGAGAAGCCCAGGAAAAAGGAGTAGCTGAATCCTGAGTACCTCACAGGAATGGCTTTGAATCTTTGTGCATGTGTGGGAAGAGCTTCCTTGATACCATCTGCTTAAAAAGAAAAAAGCCAACCAAATGAAGACTAGGGAACAGAACAGCTTACTGCCCTTGTACTCTCAGGGTTTAGTGAAATGGAGGAATCAGCAATACCACAGAATTACAGGAAAGGAGCAAACAGAGGAATTGGTGGCCCACCATTCCTGTGCTCTGTACTTATTTTATGACAAAATAACAGCAGACCACCCAGCCAGAAGGAGTTTTATTTGGTGTCTGTAACAGAATTAGTCCCAATGGGACAGTGTAGCCTAGTTTTACGTGGCCATGTAATGAGACATCCTAGTATGAGAAATTGGCACGAGCTAACAGGGGACCTTCCTTTCTGTTTGAAATCGTTCAACTTCCAGCTTTTAAACAACTGACTAAATTTGCTAATGTGGAGAAAGGCATGGTTTATATTCCTGCCTGATCTGAGAAGTGCCTCTGTGATCGTTCCTTTCCACGTGCAGAAAGTGCAGTTCATCTGCTTCAATATTCAAAATATGTAGTTTCACACAAGACACTGAATTAAAACATGTCAGGGAGAGAGACTAGGGCTAAGAAATGATGCTTTACTTCCTCTAGAACATAATTATAGGGAAGCAGTTCAGAACATCCAGATCATGTTATCAAGCAGTCTAATTTAAACATAGTTCCATCCTCAGACAATAAATAATGTACATGTGGTGGGCATGAGTCATCACACTTGCAACAGTGTCTGTGGAGCTCCTTGCTTTGCATGATTTACACATTAAAATGTAAATGAAAAATAGTTTTTTTATTATAATTTGAATTCAGGAGAGAAGCCATTTATAGACATTACTTAGCTCAGTTTAGACCATCTCTGAGGTCACAGCCACCTGTTGGGCTATGGAGCTGTGATGCAAAAGGAGGGAGGGGGACAAAGGGAAGCTTTAGCCATTCTTTTGAGCGGTGAGCCCGCAAATCAGAGTACGTCTTTCTCTTCCTATCTCAGGGCTGTTTCAGCCTTTTGTGTTGGAGGGGCCGGCTCTGCTGTTGCAGCAGCCAGGGACCACCGGGTGCGCCGATGAGCTTTAGAATCCTCCCCGAGCGCGGAGCCAGGAGGGCTCGCATCGCTCTGCGTGTGTGTTGGCGTCACCTCATGCAAAAAACATCACGCTTCGACTGCTCTAAGGCGTGCGCTTATTCCCGTGCCTGAACTCCTGGCGGACGGACAGCCCCTGCCTGGCCTGGGCTAGTTTAATCTGTGCCGAGAACCCCCGAGTCCTGTCCTGTGGGCAGGCTGAGCCCGGGGATGCCCGCGGTGCGCATCCCTCCTTGCCCCGCTCCTCCCGCACCTGTGCGGGATGGGCGGGTAGGTGCGGGAGGCACCGGCTCCCCCGAAAGGTGTTTTCCTGAGGAGCCTGGAGCAGGTTCGGCCCTCCGATCCCTCCGATTAATCCGTCCCCGGCGGGGATTGCTTCTGAACAGGCTGCTGGATGCTCCCGCAGTAATTTGAAATCACCGAAGCGCTGTTTATTAATATAATGCTCTTAAAATTGAAAGCACACTTAATCCCCGGCGCCCTCGTAGCGATGCGGGGGATTGGTGGGGGTGAGAGGTGTCTGTCCCCGCTGGGAGCCGGGCAGGGACCAGCGGCCCCGGGTGGTGACAGCTGGGCGAGGGGGACCCTCCCGGCACAGCCACCCCCTCGCTGGTGACAGGGACCACCGCGGCCGGGGAAGCCCATCCACGGCTCCCGCACCTGCCCTGCCGAGCTCCATCCCTCCATCCCTCCATCCTTCGATCCCTCCATCCCTCCATTCCTCCATCCCTCCATCCCCTTCAGCGCGCAGGAGGGCGGCAGAGCCGCAGCAGTGCCGGGAAGCCCGGGAGGAGGAGGAGGAGGAGTAGCAGGAGAGGAAGAGGGCAGGGGGTGTGCCCCGTGCCCCCGCCAGGGTTCACCTCCAGCGGTGATGCCGCCAGCGCTGCCCGTGCCCCCCAGCCCCGGAGGACGGCGCCGGGCTCTCCCGAGGTGAGAGGCAGCTCCGGGCGGCTGTGCCCTCCCCCCAGCCGGGCAGCGGTGTCCCGAGCCGGGCAGGGCTCCGTGCAGCGATGTCCCGAGCCGGGGGAGCCATGTCCCGAGCCGAGCATCCCTCGGAGGGGTCGGGGGAAGGTCCCGAGCGGAGCCAGCGAGGAGAGAGGCTGCTCCACCTGCGGGAGGGGACACGAGTGGGAGCGGGAGGCACCTGGAGAGCCGGCCCAGGTGCAGGGAGAGCAGCTGGTTGGAGCGGGGGCGGGGGGAGGAAGGGAGAAGGTGGAGAAGCGGGCGGGGACAGGAGGGGATGGATGGGGGAGCCGCAGAGCGGCGAGATGGGGAAGGAGGTGGCGGCTCCTCCTGTGCATCGGCGCCTGGGCTGAAGCGCCCGAGAGAAAAAGCGGCACCAGCCGACGGCAGCACCAGCCGGAGACGGGTTTTCCTTGGAGGCTTCGCCGTGCAGGTGTTGGGAAAAGTGGCTGTGCCCGGGGAGCGACTGAGCGCAAGGTTAGGCGCGGGGCTTGGGATGGGAGGTGGCGGATCGCGCTTCTCCGGGCACCGCCGGGGACCTGCGGGCTCCGTGCCCGCTTCCCTGCCCAGAGCAGAGCCCCGGGAAGGCAGCAGAGCCCCGGGAAGGCAGCAGAGCCCCCGGCCCCCTTTGGGATGCGCGGCCGCCGCCGTGTCTCCCACCGCAGCGCATCCCGGTTTGGGAAAGTTTGTGTGGTCCCCGGGCCGGGGCGGTGTGTGCACAGCGCCCGATGGCTCGTCCCGCCTGTTTGCCGTTCTCCAGGCTGCTGGCAGTAGGTTGATTGTGTGTGTGTGTGTGTGTGTGTTTGCGGTTTGAATCAATATTTATTTACGGGGCTCAGGTATTAATCACTCGTGCCTCGGAAAGCTCATTAGCGGTGACTCGTTTCCATGACAACGGGACCCCTCGGAGCCTCCGGGGTTATCTATTTGCCCGATGGATTTATTTATTTTCTTCTCATGAGGCATGTTTGTACTAGTGTCGTGTTTTGTCACCGAGGAGAAAAACAGGCAGATAAACCCTGTGTGATCCTCTGGCCACTGTTTGGTTTTCCTCTAAGGCTCAATTATTTCCCCAGACTTAATGATATATGAATGGGATTAGGCAAGTGTATGAGTTATACAAGATTTCTTAGTACTTGTTTTGATGCCTTGCCTTCTTTAGCCAGAGAGCTCAGACTAAGACGTGGCTTGACTTCTCTTGTTCAGAGCACTCCTTAGACATGTTTGTACTAAAGAGTGTGATGTTTGTTACCCTTTTGTTTGTGTATCATTTAGTAGCACTGAAGCCTTTGAGGAGCTTTGTATTGCAGTTTCATTGCTACAGGAGAGCTGGGGATCAGTAGTGGGTTATTGTGTGACTGTCACCTTCCTGGGCTGTGACCTTGACAGGTCTCTTAACTTCTTCACATCCCACCTGGCTCAACGTTGCCCACTTGTACCTGTGCTCTGAGCTGATCAAACAGAACACTTTGTGTAAGATGGAGTACTGTTAAACTGACTGTGTGAGTATATCCTTCACTGTTATAAGGAGTAAACATATCTTATACATCCCATATCCTCAATGGTGTAGCTGAAAATTCCCCTTTTAAACTCCAGTCTTTATTTAATCAGCACAGCTGGCTCTACAAATGGTGTGTACTGTTATCATTCAGCTGAAAACAGTGGTTCTAATCCCATTTTTGCCAACTACCAGCCACTGCTTTCCTGGGTCGCCTTCATCAGAATCAGGTAAAAAGGAGAGTCTTTAGCATTCTGAAATTTGTAGGAATATCTGCTCTGACAGAGTATACATCCAGTGAGAAGATGCAAGAGTAAAGAAAGAAAAGATTGTAACACTGGATGACAGTCTTAATCACTTGCCTTAGCATTGCAATGTGAGAGGGACTTAAATACTTTTTGAGAGGGAGTGAGCAAACATGCACTTTTAACTTCACTGTGTGTTAGGTTAAACATCTGAAACTGTTTGACCAGTTTTCCTAGTTTGTAAGAGACATTTTAATACATAGTGTTATGTTGAGAAGCATCGGGAGTGTGTATAAAATGTTTGAGACTATACAGCTCTAAACTAAAATACTGCCTGAGAGATGTTCGGTGGTGACTGGTTTAGATTACAGAAGTAGGAAGTTATAATAGTAGGGGAACTTCAGTATGAAGCACACATTTTTCTTCTTTCTTGAAACACTCCTTTTAAGTGAATAAGCTTTTATAAAATAACTGTGTCTCTCATACTGTGAGAGTCTCTCCACAGCTCAGCTCAGTCCAGCAAAGTGCTATAACATGCCTCATTCCAGATGCATTAGAGTAGGCAAATCAGACTTCAAGCTTTTACTTCAATATCCAAAAGAATCAAGGGCTGTGACCTTGACTTTTGTATTCTGGTTTCTAGCAACTTAGTAGCAAAACATCTGTCTGACAATATTGCTTGTGAGTTGAGGACATTACCAGCCATTAGTTACCAGTGAAGTGGTTTTATGACAATCCAATGAAGGGAAAGACACGAAAAGAAACCTTAGTCAGCATCTTGTCTCCTTTGGATGTCATTGACTTAAATTTCCATACTGAACACTTACATTTTTACTCTTTAGTGCTGCACAGTCAATACAGGTAGAGGGGAGGTGATCTAAGCTTCACTCTGCTTTTATGTCCTCTGTAAAGCTCAGTCTTTTATTACTGGTGATATTAAGAACAACGGATACTCCAGTTCAATTCTCAGACCCTGGTTGCCGTGAGGGAACAAGAATAATTCTTCATTTTATTTTTTTAAGACTGATAACTGGCAGTAAGAAAGATAATTCCTGAGAAACCCTTATTACTTTGAGAGATATTTTTCCAGAACAAAAATCACTTAAGGTTCTAAGAAGGCAGCTGAGTATATAATCTGTCAGTGATAAAGATGTTGTTTTAGGGAGTAGAAAAAAGTACATAGAAATGAAGCTTGAATCTATAGATATGAATGATTATCTGGTTTACATTGTACTCAGCATTATACCAAAGTAACTTGGCTATAAGGTACACTGGATCTCAGAAACAAAACTGCTCCTAGTGGTGTTTGTATTCAAGCTGCTCCATAGTACTCAAGCTGCCTGTTGCTTATCCTTTGTTTCTCTGGTGCTGGAAGTCCCTCAGCTGGGATGAATAAGATGCTGGACCAGTATCTAGTGAAGGTGGTTGAGCTCCTTTCTCTGTAACTGATCTAATTCTGGACAAGTCACTTTATACCTCTATTTTAACTTTTCCCTGGTCATCCTTCCCCTGTTTATCATCTTTCATTTGCCTGTTTGGAGTGGAGGATCTCCAGGGCAGAGTCTTGCTCTGTGCATCCATTGTGCCCAGCCAGATCTCTGTTGGAGCAGAAAAATGCTAGTGCAGTTCAATGACAGGAAATTGCAGCCAACATTTTTGCTATATTGGTCACTGGGATCTTTGCATGGTCCCTAATTGCTGTCTGAGAGGCACTGGGATTGTTGCAGGTCAGTGTGAAGATGTAAAGGAGGAATTACCTCTAGTGCTGGTTCCCTAATACTCCTTTTGCTGAATGTATTTAAAGAAAACAGCTTTCAGAGAAAAAAGTTCACAGATCTCTGCTCCAAGGATTTGGGAATAAAGAATAATTAAAGTTCCTGCTTTTCCTCAACACCTGTGTTTGCTGTCAGGTTGAATGTATTGGTTTTCTGAATGTAAAAATAAGGCCATTATGAATTTAAAATGGGCAGCGAGGGGCTCATGAAGGGCAGAAACCAGCACTAAATATCCAAAGTGGCATATTGATTTTATTTATTCTTTTCCAATGTTTTTAGGAGGGCAGGTAACTTTCCAGGTATGCTTTTTGAGCTTATAAACTACACTGCTTCATTTGACAGGAGTGGGTAGTGGTGTTAGGAAGGTATGAGAGCTGTTTCTGTGTGATTCCAGTTGGGAGCTCTGTTATGTTCTCCATAAACTACTACAAAGTGTTTACACTTCAAAATGTGCTGTACTTGGCTCAGCTGTGGGTTTGTGTTTAGTTTCAATTTCAGAATCACTCTGCTAATCAATACTGGTGCTTTCTGATAAAACAGTCTGTTAGATTGAGGCAGGTTGTTTTCCTGTGAAAAGTTTACAGAAGAAAAACTGACTTATAAAGTGATTTCTCTTATGTGTGGTAGATTTATTTGTCTTTCATCAAAATTTATCATCACCAAACTTATGATAAAACGAAGACTATATTTTTGCATATGAATGGTAAAGTAAAACTCTTCTCTTTTAAACTTTTTAAGAGTGAGATTTCTTGAAGATGTAGAAAAGCTCCTGACCTTTCATTTGCTCACCATATTTTTAATGAACTATGTACAATCATTTCAAAACTACTTAGATTTTTAAGGCCCAAGTTTGAAGCGCACCCCCCCCCCCCAAACAAAAAAAAAAAACACCAAAAAAACAACAAATAAAAAAAAATCTGTGTTTTAAAAGATTTACTGTGGAAGGAAGCCTCTCTTGTGTCCCTGAGGTGCCTCATGTCACACACCTGCAAGTTCACGTGCACAAACTGTTGTCACTTTGGGAGTTTTGGACCTTGGTGTGCTTTCTACTTGCAAAATAGAGAGATATCAGCTCAAGTGACTTGTAAATGCAAGTGACTTCCATTTCAGTTTGTTGCTCAAAGCAGTGATGAAGTTGAGTAGCACTTCAGCCAGTGATTCTGCACCACCTTTGCCAAAGCTGACAAAGCTTTGGTCCAGCTTTGCTTTTGTGGCACAGCTGCTTTGCCCAGGCTGGGCTTTGGGGGAGATACAGCTGGGGAGCATCAGCAGGGCTGTGCAAGGTGCAGGTTTGTGATGTTCCCAGGGAAGAAGGCAGGGAAAGCCTTCACCTCTGCACATGCAGCAGCCTGCCAGCTCCTGCTGCAGTCTCTGGGTTTGCAGGCTGACCTTTCCACGCTAGTGAAGCTTAGCAGGCCCACCCAATTTTCTCACTTTACGCCAGGGTGTCTGATGTTGCAGACAGGGAGTCTGTTCCCGCTCTCCTTGGAGGCAAGGGCAGAATTCTCACTGATTTCCATAGGAACGAGATGTATTCCTAAACATCCTTCAGTAGCTAGAAAGAAACTTCCTAATAAAGAACCAGGCTGTAACGCTACACAAAACATGAAGCATTGTTCTAGGCTTCAAAGCTCTTAGCAGCACCATGCCTGCACACCAGGCACTGCAAGCAACAAATCCCAGGGCATTCCTGGCAGGACAGCAGGATTATCCTCTCTCCTTCTGCCCAGAGAAACAACGGAGGCTTTGGTGCATCACAGACCAAATCCTGTTAATTCTAATGGATGCAATTCCAGCCCCTTGGGCTGCCCCAGCAATGGAGCTGTAGGAGCAGCAAAGTGGGATGTAGGAGCTGTTGCACAAAGGGTTTGCTCCGTCCAGCAGGAAGGTCAGTGGGATTTCAATTTATCTGAAGAAACAAGATGCCCTTTCCCACACCCATGTGGAGACTGGTGGAGGTTTCCACGGGCAACTTTGGACTGCAGTTTTGCTGCTCTGAGTTGTAACTGGTTCCTAAGTAAAACTACATTATTTTTTTTTTATTCTTTGAGTATTAATTGTTTAAGGTGGGGGCCTTCCACTCCTCCTATTACTCTTACTGTCGTTCCTGTGTGCCACTTAACAGTGAAACCTCTTCAGTCACAGGCTTTTTCTGTCGAGGTGCAAGGAAGTGGTGGGAAGATATAGATGGTGCATTTGCCATCTGTGTTGCATTCCCAAACATGAGAGCTCCAGGGCTGTTTTTCCACACAGTTTCCAGCTTTTGGTAATCAGAATATACAATTTTTTCTGGTTATCTCCGGTTTCTCACGGGTTTGTTTTTGTGGTGAACATCTGGGAAATGGCACTTTTTTCCCTGTAGTGTCTTAACAGCATCAACATTTTGTTAAATTCTTCTTCACCTACTCCCTTGCTGAATAATTCTTACCCTTCTAAAAAGGAAAAGCTTTGTCTTGTAAAGCACGTGGCTGACATGCTTTCCCATTATGTCACTTTTCAGGTAATGAATATTTTACCATTCAAAAATACAGGCAGAATTCTAGAGGGAGAAACTTTTTCCAAGGGAATTGTGTCCACTTTAGATACTTACCTTGAATGACAAATATAAGTGTTCAATATGCATTAAAATCCAGAGTACTGGTGTTGTCTTAATATAGTTAAGGTTGGGTTCTTTGTTCTTCTCTTGTTTCTTTTTCCAATATTGCATGTTGCTGGACAGAAAGTTGCCAAGATAATAGACCAAACTTCCCATTCCAAAGATACAAAATATTTCTATTTATAAAGGTACAAATATCCCAAAATACAGAACTTGAATACAAACCTGATTGAATTATTTACTTGAAAGCTGTAAAAGGCAACATAAGACCATCCAGGAGTGGTGTCAGCCCAAAATCTCATGGTCCTGAGTAACTTTATCCAAAAGGAGGCGTGTGCTGATGGAAATGAATGGAAACGGAATAACATCTTCACAGGATGATTTTCATTGCTATTTTGTGGTGAAAAAAAAGATAAATATATTTATTCTTCTAAGATTCATGTTGTCAATTACATGAGCAGTTAAATTCCCCTTACAGAGTGCAGTGAGGGAACCCTGAGCTGAATAAAACACTGGCTCCTTATCTGGCTGCTTGGGAGAGTTGCTCACTGACAGATAGGGCTGGAATTGAAAGTCATGAGAGAAATCAGGGACTGGCTCCTCTCAACACTGAAACCATGTTTTATGAAGTAAATTCAATACAATCATGCTTGTTACCTCTTTTGATTGTGTGGAGTGTTAAGAGTAACTCCCTGTGATCCTGTTGTACAGCGTTGAGACGTTGCAGCATTTTGTTGATTAAGATATTGCTGGAATTTCATTTTTAGAAATACTACTGGCAGAGGTTTAGAAACCTGGACTCCAGCCAGAAAACGAACAATCACTGAAGCCAACTATGCAAGGAGATTCTATATACACAAGTTGGAGGCTGGTAATTATTGCTTTGTGTTGCAGCCTCTCTATGTTTGGGCAAATCTGTGCAGTGCTCACTGAGCCACATCCTGCCCCACAGCCCTTCGAGGGCAGGTGGCAAATGGAAAGGGTCCTGTGGGCTTGGTGCTCTGCTGACCTCTGATTTGTGACAGTCTTCAAGCTGTTCCCTTGCTGGAAGAGCAGCAGGGGGTACAAATGACTGTGGACACCATCTCTGCTGCTAAGTCAGGCTCAGCCACTCCTAACTTCTTCCCATTTCTGTCCCCTTCCATTTCACTCAGATTGAGCTTCATCTGTTCCTCTCCTGATGAGCGAACACAAGCAGCTCCCTTGAAACTTCCATCAGAAACAAATTTTACATAAGGAACCAGCTCACAGCATCCATTACTTTTTAGGAGCCTCACACAGGGAGCTATATTGGCAAATTAAAAGTTCATCTTGCAACAATTTGCCTTTATTTCAGAGCAGGAGAGAACAGGTGAAGAGTTCCCGAACAGAACTCCAGTACTTCTTTAACATGAAATAACTTTCTTCAAGACTTTTATAGGTCCATGGGCAAATTCCTATTTATTGGAACGGGAGCAGCCTCAAACCCTGTGAGCCTGAGGGATGCTCCTGTGCAAGCAGAGCCTTGCCAGGCATCAGGATGCACTCCTGGGCAGGGAACCAACCACAGCAATGGGGAATTTGAGGAAGGGAACTGGCAGCAGTGATGGTTCTGTTGCCTTTCTGCTCTTTATCATCAGGGCTGTGACCTCCCTGCAGTTACAGGGCCATGGTGGGGTAGCTCCTGTGGCTGGAATGCTGTCCTGGATGGCTGCATTCCTTAAAGGAATGACAGGGCAGCCAGGCCAGGTGCTGGAGCTGCTGTTTGTGTGTGAGAGCAGCTGGAATTCACTGAGCTCTGCCTAGGAGTGGGTGAAGAGTGAGTCAGGAGCTAACAGAGAGGCATCAAGGCTCACGTGGGTGACATTGGTGGTAGTTTTACTACAGGTCAGCTGATTAGTAAGAGGTTTTCTACAGACAACTATAGAAGTAGCCTTAGGATCCGAGGTCCTGGCTTTCTGGGGGACCTGCAACCACCTTGACACCCACGGGTTAGGGCTCTAGAAGGTGGGGGGATCCAAGAGAGCTGGTTGATATTCAAGCATCACTTCCTCCAAGCTCAAGATTGGTGCATCCCTATGCACTTCTCCCTAAATCTTCAGTGTCTGATTGCAGTGGGAGATTTTCAGTAGCATGGACACGAGTCCAAATGACTGAGAACTAAGAAGAATAAAATTTATTGCTTTATGTGTTGAGCGTAACTAGCGTTGCTCTAAACTTACTGCAGTGGTGGAAATGAAATGCAGAATAAACATGTTCACAAGGCTTCACAGTTTGAGACATTTAGGAGATCATTTTTGTCTTTTGTTCTTCTTGGAAGTTTCATCCAATAGTCTTAAATCAATGGTAATTACAGTCCAACCTTAACACATCAAGCAGGAGCTCCCAACATGCTTTTCATAAGCTCCCTGAGCTGTGCTGTCTCACAGAAGGCTCTAGTCAAGACTTCTTCAGGCAGTCTCATAATTTGTTTTAATTAATTACCAAAGTCAGGACTGACTGTGTTCAGCAGTTTCCTGCTGGCTGGGGCTGGGCTAATATAGCTTGGATGTCCAGCAGCTGCCTGCAAACTTCCAGAATTTACCCCTCTGCTATCCCCCAAGTATTTGTTTGTGCCTTTTCTCTCTTTGTATCTCCCATATGAAGTGGTACTGGGGACAGTGGCAATGCTTTTGTGTCATGCAGTAATGATCAGAACCTGGAAAATCCTTTTCCTGTTTCATGAACCTGATTCCTTTTTCCTTGGCTTTTTCCTTTCCTTTTCCTTTCTGTGGACCATGAAGTAAATGTTCTGATGTCTTAGTTTCAAGTGTCAAAACCAAACGTTTATCTCATTTAAACAGTAATGTCTTCCCTTTTTTTTTTCCTAATTCAACTGCCAAAATAACAAAAAGTACCAGCCCTAGCCTTTATGGAGAATTTGTATCTGGCACAGAGTGACCCTCCAAAAGAACCTGTATTTTCCTGCAAATTGAGATGCTGAGCACATATGATCAGTTTGTTTCTAGAGCCACCACCATCACAAAGCCCACAGAAATCCTGTCTTCTTACACAAGAGCATTTTCCACGATTGAAATGTCAGAGACTCAAAGCGTTTAGGAAACCACTTAAAAAACCCCAAAGCTTTACGGGAGTGGATTGATTCTGCTCTTTTCTTGAAAACAAAGCTAAGACATGGTCCTCAAGGAACTTGGTATCTTCAATTCTTAAGGCCATCCTGGCTTTGCTTATCAAAGAATCACAAACTTTTCTAATCTGCTTGCAGAAAGTGCTGTTAATATGACATGGAAAAGTAGTTTTTGACAGGCATCTCTCTGGTCTCAAGTGTCATTTCTATTCCCATGCTGAGTGCAATCCATCACTATGATGGTTTTGTTCATTTGGGGAGGAAGGAGAAATTAAATTGTTTAGCTAGAAGCAGCCAAGCAGACCCAGTGAAACAAGCCATGTGTTACAGTGCTTGCTCCTGCTAACAAATGTAATCGATAACAAACAGTGATCTAACAAGTACAGAGCCTGCATTTTGAAGCACCAAGTGATGATGGAAAATTCATGGGGATGGCAGTTTCTCTGCCTTCCTTCCCCTCTGAAAGGGATCCAGAATTTCCAGCAAGATTAAGCAGAAAGGTCAATGATTAAAATGCATAAACAAGCACCTAATCAATACTGAATTCGTTCTATCACAAGAGTGAAGGGTCTCTGAAGATGTAAAGATACGAGTCATTAGGGGCAGTTCTCCCACATTAGTAGGGTGAAGTAATGTCTGGAGAGCATGCTGTTTTACTGCAGGAGTAGTAAAGTACCACTTCAAATTTAAAAAATAAAAACATTCTTCTGTTTTTTTAGTGGTATGTCTCCTGAAGCTTTTGCCTGCTTTATGTGCAAGGTCCAGAGCAATTGTATGTTGAATTCCTGGATGGGAATTGTCTGTACACAATAATGAACTGCACATCAGTACAGTGGCCGTGGCCTTTAACATGAATCTGCTTTTAAGATGTAAAAGTGTGTTTGAAGGGTTTTATTGTGTGCTCTGAGGCCGAGTTGGGACTTCCTTATACTCTTTGGTTTAAGAACTCAGGGTTGGGTACTGAGGAGAATGAGTTATAGGTATAAAATAGGAAATTTTGTTCCTGTAGCTGAACATGAGCACTTGAGGCCACAGTGGTTTGTATTTGCCCAGAAGCAAACTTTTAGAAAACCTGGATAACATCTCCTAGTATCAAAAGCTTTCAGAAAACTGATCTTTGCAGCCATCAAGAGATGACTTTTAAGTTCTTGTAGAGTAATACTTTGTTTTTTGTAGAGGTATTTGCAGGGATAGGGGACAGGGCAAGGAGACTGGACTTTGGTGTGGGTCTGGGATTGGGCAGATAACACAGCAAAAGGATGTCAGAGTGGATGTTTGGGTCACCTGAGCATCTGTCTAACTTGCTGCCGTGTCTGATCTTGGCTAGGCTGTGTATTTCATAATGTAAATATGGGGGAAATGTATTCCCCCAGATATACCCTCTCATCTTCTGGCCATCTGCCTCACAGGGACTTTCTCCCTGTCAGCAGAGTCAGGGGTTTGTGTTTAGTAGCTGTTGGGGGATGGTTTCATCCAAAGAAGTTGTTTACTTGTTCTTAAAAGACAGGGAAGCTGTTGTCATAGAGAGAAATCCAGTTAAACCGCTCCCTGTGCAGCAAAAGCCCACCTGCTTTCGTTTGTTTTGGAGGTGCTGTCTGATAATGCTATAATTCCTGTACTATCAGAAGTGATGCATGATTGCTGTCTCTTTAGTTTGTCAGTGCTGCTTGAAAATTTTCATAGACTTTTATGACATTCCTTCCCAGCTGAATCTTCCTGGTCTGTTTAAATGTTTTGCATACAGAAAACGTTCCACACCTCTTACTATCCTTTTCATCCCCTCCTGATCCCTTTCCAGCTCTAGAGATGCAGTAAACCCATAAAGTAGTTCCATGGTATAATGAGCTTTTCTTTTTTTCCCTTTTTTTTTGTTCTCATCACCTGCTGAAGTTCTGCCTGCCACTGAGTTCTAAATCACCACCTGCATAGAATTGATGTGCATAATTTTATTAGAGAAGCAGAAGCCCACCCAGTGCTTTGCACAACTATGCAAAGCTACTGAGGGGAAGGGGATTCCTCTCTGCATTACTTTGCATTTACCAACGTGAATTTCATATCCCATTTTATCCCCCTGTTATTAGGCAGTGAGTGATGGATCCCACTGGAATGGTTTCTGGGTGCAGGCAAGGAAGTGTCCTGCCAACCTGTGGGTGCTTTGAAGAGGGACTCAGCTCAGTAAGGGAGTGTGTGGCTTGGGACTTGTCATGGTTTTGAGGAATTAGAACTCTTAAGGTCTCCAAAATAAATTTTGTCAAGAAATTCTGTTGAGCCTGTGCATTTCTCTGCCCTCTGAAGGACTCAATGGGCCAAACGTGACAGCCAGGCTGTGGAGCAGTGACAGAAGGAATGTAGAAGGTCTGCATTACTAGTTTTCAGTATCAAGTGCAGCAGTGGAAAAGTGACCCAGAATCACCAAAAAAAAATTTAAAAAAAAAAAAAAAAGAGAAAGTTTGGCCTTCACAGGAAATCAGTTAACTTAGAAACACAGCATCCTGATAGCAAGGTGACAGTGTGGTCAGTCAGGTGCTTGCTCAGTTGCCAGCACAAACACTCACAGAACATGTGCCCTGTGGCCATTGTGGGTCTGGAGATCTTTGGGTTTTCTCAGCTGGCAGCTCAGCAGAGAAGTTCTCCACTGTGGTTTCCTCCTGGACTCCTTGGTGCTGAGAGGAGAGACCTTCCAAGTGGTTGGAATTCCCTGTGCTTATTCAGACTGTTTTAAAACTGGATATAATGGGTGTTCTCAGGGATGCAGTAGTTGGGCTTCTTTTGTAAAGCAGTCTTAGGAGGCATCTCCTCACAAAACAAGAAGAAAAAGCCTCAAGGTTGTCAAATTTTCCTTCCCCTAAAAACCGTAAGTTTTGCCCACATGGAAATCAGGAAAGTTTTCAGTGAGTCACTAGATTTTTAGGGATTTTCCCTCCTGATGACTTTACTTGGCTAGGGCATGGGGAATCATTACAGCTTTGGGAAAACAATTTCAGTTATTGGTGTTGCAAAAGAATTTGGTTTGTTGTGGAGTCACAGAGTGTGCCTAGACAGAGCACTGAGGAGGAATGTTCTCCAGCCAGTGAGTTTATCTCAAGGAGACAGAACAAGCATTTATAAACAGCAAACAATAGCAACTTGGATCACATACTGAAGGAAATGGAGCTATTTTTGCAGTAGCCCTTTGTTGTGGCATCCTTGTTGTCACTGAACAGTGTGAGGTGCCTCCACTTCCAAACGTGGTTTTAATGTTATTGTTATTTTTAGGCAATTCACCTTCTTGCTTTGATTTCCTCTGTGAATTCTAGTTCTTTCCAGGGCTGTTTAGACTCTCTAGTCATGGTCTTTTGTTATTTCTTTTAGATTAAGGCACCAGCATTATTAGTATCAACCTTTTATATAATAAAAATATCTGTGATTTTCCCTTAATTACCTTCTTTGCTGGGAAGGTGATCTACAGCATACATTCCCTTAAGGGGTACCATAGAGGTATTCTGAGTTTCTAATAGCTTCATACATAACCTTGGGCTGCCTAAGATACAGGAAATATTTGGAATCATTTGTTTCTCCAGATTTTTCCTCTCATTCTCTCTCTAGGTATTTGGTTGGTTCATCTCAGCCAGTTCTGAGGTCTAAGTTCTTTGGTGCTCTAGGGGCATTCACTCTGCTTTGAGTGTCATTCCACTAGCTATGGGAAGTAGAATTCCTTGAGGCACAGGCTGCTGAGGGCTTGAATTTTCTGAGCTCTGCTCTGTCCCTTCCTGTATCCCATTCACGGTGTCCTTGGACCCTGGATTACCAATTTGCTGGCCAGGGAGCAGCACAGTCAATCTCAGTGACGGGTAATTCCTCCTCCACCATCACACTGTGCATTACACCTTTCTCAGTCCATTTACCTGAGCATTTTATTTGATATTCTGCCATTGCTAAAACAAAGTACTCTTGGACCTCAGTTTAACTTCTTTCCCTGAAGTGTTCTATTTTTAAAGTTTGGACATCATGTTTTGGCTAACCATGCTGACTTTGGTGTGCCAAGTACAAGTGTAATGAACAGCATGTTTGATTTCAGGCTGATCATCTTGCTTATCTTTTTCTAAAACCTTGTACGTAACTCTTAAATAAAATACTTTTGAATTAATGATCTTACTGACATGGTTCTCATTCAAGTTATGCAAGCTCTGGTTCTTATGAGCTCTTAAGTAACATAATCCTCTTGTCACTGCATCTGCTCCGCATATGGCAGGAAGTTATCTTGCTGTCAGTTCACCTTTCAGCATGAGACTCCTTTTGCTTGTAACAGGTTGGATTCTTTGCACTTTGCACAGTTGTCCACTGAACAGTTGTATTTTCTTCACTTGGCACATCCTCATTTCCCAAGAAAGTTCAAGGCTGCATCTTCCAGTGCTCTTTCTCTGTTTTTTGTACTCTGTTTCTCTTGTTTGTTGTTGTATATTGCAGTTCCAACCTGGTCTCTCGTCAGAGCAGTTTTCCTTTTTTGTCTCCAATAATGTTCCATAGTTGACCCTCTCTGTCAGATTTGACTAAAAGACAATCAACTGCTGTGAAGAATAAGGTTTCTTAAAACTGTCTCTCACTTACCTGGTGGGTAGGATGGGACTCACTGAACTGGATGTGTTCCTGCACAATGGAGTTCTCTCCATCTGCCCTCGTTCAGTGGACTCAGCAGCACATTCCTCATCTTCCAAATGGAGATGTTCACGTTGATTTGTCCTTCTCCATTGATCTGAGTATAGATACACATGTGTATGCTGCAGGAAGTTTCTAAAGACAGGTGAGATGTATTCCCAGGGGGATTTCTGCTTAGGGACCTTTAATACCAGTCTGTACTTGATTTGAGAATCAAAGCATGGGGCACAGCAGGCTTTTCCCCAAGGGATGGGCTTTACAAGGCTGTGCCTGGAGGTGGGAAGCAGGAGCAGTGATCACAGCTAATCAATCATGGGCCAATAGGCAGTTCCTGCTTTGGATAATGGAAGCTTACCCAGAAGACTTGTTCCCAATATCCCTTCCTTCTTAGAGTCAATTATTGGATGAATTTGATGATGGACAAGCAAAGCAAACCGAGACAACAGAGCACTCAAGCCTTGCACATCCACTGCTGCAATGCTGACATTTCAAATAAGGGATGTGCAGCAATGTTTAACTAGTTATCTATTAAATATATGAATATATCTTGTTTGTTTATTTGAAGTTTCTTAAACTCTGCAGCTTGTTCTTGTTGGTTGCTTGTCGTTTTTAAGCTTTGAATTCTTTGGAGGTGGGAGGCTGGGGAGAGGGGATATGAGCTGGCAGAAATGACACCAAGGTGCCCATTGCATGGTACTAGTTAAACAATGTGGGCTGAAATGAGGCACGAATTTCTTCAACCTTTTGGTCTTAGACACTGGGCAACAAACCTGACAGTGCTCCAAGTGCTGAAGGAATTGTTCTTTCCGAGACGTTTGTAAAGTGACTTCACTTAAAACATTACTCAATGATCAAGTATTACACGAGGATGATTATGGAAATAAAAAATACCACCCTTCCTGTTGTTTCCATGTAAGCCCTTCCTTAGCTACATTGGTTCTTAAAAGAACTGGGACAGGCTTTGAGTTTTCATTCCACACAACTGGCTTTGGTTTCAAAGTGTATTTAGGACTGGAAACTCAATTTTAACCATTACAGTGCTCAAAAATACCTTCCCCATACCTGGCAGTTCAGTTATCAGCAGTGAGTAAGTGCTAATGTTTTTTAACTAAGTATGTTGTGCTAAACATCTGAAAGAAATGTGCTTTTATTACTCAGGTACTTGTTCAGTTGGACTCCAGCCTGTGCTTTGCATAAATCTGTTTCACATGTGCACTATTCTTTTCATTCCTGGACTCTGTTGTTAAGCAGCTTTCTCAGTTGTTGGTCTATCTTCTCACTCCTCATTTTTATTATTAATATCCTAGCTTTTATTAGTTTCTTGTTTCCATTTATATACTGCACTGTTTCAGCATAATTATTCTGTAATTATTACTGTAAAAATGGTTACAAAGGCTTTTGGAATAAGTTTTAAAACATATTTTAGTGGGTTTGAAAACCTGATCTGGCACATGTAGCAGCTTGAGACAAGGTGTTATAATTTCTAACTTAATCCAGGCAGATTCCAAAAGATCAGGCTATTAAGTAGAAACACCTTCAAGAACTTGCTGACATTTAAAGTTTTCATTACACTGAACATGCAGTGTTTGTTGTGGCAGTGAAAATCATTGTTTTCCTGGTCTTTCAGGGTTCTGATTCATCTCTTTTTCTAAACCTGTCCTATGCCCTTCTTCAAATGCACAAAAAGCCCAGACAGCAGATGACCTTGGTTTGGTGGGGATGGGACTGATGTCATGAGGATCTATCAGGAAACAAGGTCCTGTTGCATCACATCTGACATACATCTCTCATGGATGTGCCATATATCACATAGTATCCTATATATGTGCCATTAATGATAATTACATGTATCATGTATATCACATATACCATAAATCATGTGTCACGTTTTATGGGCCACATATCCTGTTATATGTGATATATGTAATATATCATATTGTCATATCTAAAATGTCTTATATGTCTTGTAATATGTCATGTGTATCATGTCACATGTATCACATACATCACGTCCTTTTCAATCATTTTAGCCCAACCAACCAAGGGCAGTTAAAGCAGAAAAGCCTGAGATGCCATTCCCATTTTATTGTGAAGTACACGGAATAAACTTTTAGAGCAAGTTTTCTGTAATTCAGTGAAAAGCAAGAATGTTTCATATCCTTTGGCATAAATTTCTGCTCCCAGGTGTTGCTTCCATGACATATTCTGACTTTGTCCAATACAGAACCCTTGTGGGTGACCCAAAGGACCAGCACAGTGATGACTTTGCAATATCCCAAGGGCGAAAGTCAAGGTGCTGCACACAAATGGGGAGTCTTTCTGTTAAGGCAATATGAATATCCCTGTCAGGTTTCAAAATGCTTCAGAAGAAAAAGAATATCCCAGAGTATTCCTTGTCACTTGAGAAGAGCACCTGAAAATACATTATCTGCAAATGCCACAGAAATCTTTCAAATAATGAAGGAAATCACTTTCACATCACTTGTTCCCCAGAAGTAAAACTTGTAGTGGTTGAAGAGAAGCCACACTGCTTATAATTAATGACAGAGTAATTTGGATCTTTAAAAAGCTGCATCTTAGAAGAGTGAGACATCAAAGAGGTCCAAGTCTGTGAAGAGGAGTAGGATCTTTGATATTTTTCAGACTTCAGTAGTTATTTTGTGTGGTAAAACTGCTGGTTTTCCTGATGAAAAGCAGCTTTCTTTAATTCTCTGTTACCTTTTTCCAGTATGAAGAGTCTGAAGGCTTGAAGTATTTATTTTTTGAGTTATATTATGAGTATCTTTAGAGTGCATTAACTTCCTCACAGCCCTGAGCCAGTGGGAGAATATACACATTTATCTTCATATGAATGAACAGTGTGAGAAATAAGTTTGCATGACAGAACAATAACTATTATACAGAGCATACAAAGAGTTTTTATTTTCGGTAATAAATTTTATTAAAAGCAAAAAAAGGCTTTATTCTGCCTTTTAGTAGTAAAAATAGGTGACATAAATATATATGATACAATATAAATACTTAAGGCTGTGCTCTGAAACCTTGTGCATGTACTTCTGTGAGAGATCTGCCTTTTTAATAGCAATATTTGCTTTCAAAAAACATGCTGATCGCTCTCTTCCCACAGAAAGTGTGAAGATGTCTGTGGGTGGCCACACCAATACAACTGCCTGCATTTTTAAATGAATTATTTTAATTGCAAATCCTTTGAATGCCCTTCAAGTGGATTTTCTTCTGACCTGAGCTGTGTTAGAGGGTTGCACTTGAGTCAGGGGGGGTTTTAAGAGCCTTTTCCAGGCTGGTTGAGCTGATATCCCCACAGATCTCTTCCTGAGTGCATCTCTTTGGCATTGCTGGTCAGGGACCTCCAGAGGTCCATGTGTTTCTGTCACAGAATGGCTTTTCCCATTTCTTGGGGAGTTGTGTGGTGGGTTCCCACCAAAGCTGCTCCAGCACTGCCTTTATCAGCTGGGCAGGAGAGAGGAAACACAACCAAAGGCTCATGAGTTCAGGTGATGGCAGGGAGGGATCACTCACTAGTCACGTCACGGGCAAAGCAGACTCCACTTGGGGAAAGTAATCAAATTTATTCCCAGTCAGAATCAGAGCAGGATGATGAGAAGTAAAATAAAGCTTAAAATCACCTTCCCCCCACCCTCCCTTCTTCCTGGGCTTGACTTTATTGCTGTCCCTCCTCATCCTCACTGGAACAGGGAGATGGGCAATGTTGCTCATGGTTGGTTCATCACCTGTGGTTTGTGCTGGTGTTTCCTCCTCAGGGAGAGGAATCCTTCCCCTGCTCTAGGGTGGGGTCCCTCCCATGGCAGACAGTCCTCCACCAACTTCTCCAGCCCGAGTGTTTCCCACAGGCTGCAGTTCTTTCACAAACCTCTCCAGTCTGGGTCCCTTCCACAGGGTCACAAGTCCCACCGGGAAACCTGTTCCAGCCTGGGTTCTTCTTTCCACAGGTCCTGGCACAGGAATCTGCTCAAGTGTGGGCTCTCCACGGGGCCACAACCTCCTTTCAGGCATCCCCCTGCTCCATGTGGGCTCCTCCAGGGTGGTCTCTGCTCCCCCATGGACCCTTATGGGCTGCAGGGGAACCTCAGCCCCTGGAGCCCCTCCTGCCCCTCCTTCTGCACTGCCCTTGGTGTCTGCAGGGCTGTTCCTCTCACACATTCACACTCTGCTCTTCTCTGGCTGGAATTAATTCTGCCAAAGAATTTTATTTTGTTTGGTTTTGTTTTTCCTTAAGCCTGTTATCCCCGAGGTGTCACTGTCATCTCTGGTGGGCTCGGCCTTGGCCAGGGGCAGGTCCATGCTGGAGCCAGCTGGAATTGGATCAGTTGGACACGATGGACACTTCTGGCAGCTTCTCAGGGAAGCCAGCCCTATATCCCCCCTGCCACCAGAGCCTTGCCAGGCAAACCAATACATGGATACCAGCTGCCCACCAAGCCACGCTCTCCCTCTTCAGCTGGAGAGAAAATAAGATGGAAAACACCATGTAGGTTGAGATAAGGCAGTTTAGTAGAGTGAAAGCTTAAGGAAAGGAAAATACTAAAGATTTCACCCTAAACTTTCCATCAGCAAGTCAAGTCCAAGCACTTCCCTGCAAGCAGGGCTTCAGCATGAGGAGCAGCTGCTCAGGAAGGCAAATGTTGTAAATAATGAATGTCCTCCTTTCCTCCTACTTCTCTTGGCTTTTACCTCTGAGCTGATGTCACTTGGTCAGGATTATCTCTTTGGTCAGTTTGGGTCAGCTGTCCTAGCTGTGTCCCCTGCCAGGATCTTGCCCATCCCCAGTCCCTGGGCAGGGCAGTGTTGGAGGGACAGTGCTGATGCTGTGCCAGCCCTGCCCAGCAGGACCTGCTGTGTTACCAGCACCTTTGCAGCTCCCAGTGCAAAGCACAGCACTGTGGGGCAGTGAACTCCATCTCAGCCAGCCCCTCTGCATGCTCTGAGCATTAATTGTTTTGTCCTTGCTCCATGCCAGCTTTCCTTTCTGCCCACTTCGACAAGCAGTGCCTTCTGGATTATTGGCTTGCATCATGTGCTTGAGGATTCCAGGTATTTTTATCCCAGGTAAACAAAGAGCTTACACTTTCATACGCATCAGGGACTCTTAGATGTGTGCTTTTTGCAGCTCTGACCTTTACTAATTACCAGCTGAGTGTGCCCTGCAAGGGAGCACGCTGTGATGTTCCAGGGCTGGTTGCTACCTCGTGACATCCCTGGGGAAGGTGATCACTTCTTCTGAGAAACCTCTCTCTTGTTTCTCAGCACATTTTGCAATGGTTTTCCCTTGGAAAGCCCCTGTGTGACAGTGTGAAGGCAGTTTGGGAGGCAGGCACAGTGCAGGTGCCAAGGCTGGTTATGGACCTTCCCGGGAAGGATTATGTGGAATTTGGTGCCCACAGTGTTGGCAGTTTCAAGCTACAAAGCTGATGAACTGAGAAGTGTTTTCCTAAGTGTGATTTTTCTTAAGTTCCTTTGTAATCAGAGCTGTGCTTTTCTTTTTAGACTGAGAGACCTCCTTAGTTTAGAGTGGCCTTCCCAATTACTGTTAATTACCTTATAATACAAGGAAGATGATTAATTGCATGACTTGCTTTGGAGATTCAGTTGTTCAAAATGGCCTTTAGAAGCTGCCATGCTTAGAGCTTATGATGAAGTTGCAGTTTTACCTTTTTATTTGGCATTTTCAGTATACAACAGAGGTAAAGACAGCAGTTGGGGGGAAAAAAGTTATGACCCAAAAGCATCTTGTGAGAATAAATAGGTCTAAGGGAGAAATATATCAGGTGAAGAACAAGGTCTCCTTTAAACTGCCTTGTTGTTGTTCACTGGATGGTGCTTTGCCTTGATAGGGTTTCTGACCTAGTGTGATGTGCCTTCTCAAAGAAAACACACTTTTTAAGATATGTAAACATCAGCCTAATCTAAAATATTTCCTTACTTCTTGAAATTAATCAGTGTTTCAATAATGCTTCATTTTCTGAGTGAATCCTTGAAATAAGCATTCTGATCCCAGCCTTGTTAAAAGATATTTCCATCTTCCTAATCAAAGACTCTTGAGCCCCTCCCATATTTCTCACATAACAACTGATACAAGACTTGTTCTAATGAGTATACTGAGGAGTTTGAAACTGGTTATTGAGAAGTAGTGACACAGTAAGGGCAGATCAGCCTTTTTGTAAAACAAGAATAGGGAATATTAAATTTCTCTGATAACATTTACTATTTATTTACAGCTAATCAATGGACTCATTAGGCTAAAAGACATCCATGCTGGTAAAAGCAGACATTTATATAACAATAAATAGCTGTGTAATAATTCACTGCTATGATAATTAGATAAAGATTTTCCAGGAATGGAATTTTTTCTTGGAAACATTGTTAGCCTCATTAGAGGAATAAAGAAGAAATTTATCTCCCAGACAAACTTCTGCTCTTGCCCATTTTCAAATATCTGTTCTGCAGGAGGAAAACAGGCTTTCACCTATGGCTGATAGAATCTTCTAACCTTGGATTGTTTAGGTCTTCTTAGGAGGGCTGTGTTTATTTGATACATCCCATTATAACTACAAATCCAGATTATTGTTTTAAAGCAGAACTTCTTGACAGGGTATTTAAAAGCCTATTTGATTTCTGGTTATGTTTAAGATCTACATTAGTAATGCTAGATGGTAATCACGTGTTACAAATTACAGCAGACCAGGCTGTAGTCTGTGCTAACCCTTTTAACTGATATTTAAATCCAGGTATTAAAACGGGGGAAAGGAGTGTAACTGATATAAAGATTTGTTTGAAGAGAAAAAATAGGACAACGTGGATATATGTTATATGACCTTTGCTGAAATGCCACAAACCAAAGCAATATGTTTAATAGTGTAGAAGACAGTTGATTACCAAGGAAGTTGAGGAATGGACTGCTGACTTTGATTTTTGGCTGGTAAGGATCATGTTTCCATGAACTTAGAGATGATGGAGAGGTAGAGAAGGGTTTTAGAGTAAAATAGTTATTCAGAAAAAAATTCAACAACAGAAAGAGTTCTTCAGAAGTCATCTGGTCATTTATTTCTCTTCCCATAATTTTGGCTGGGGGCACTAAATAATGATTCAATCAGATGAAAGATGTAGAAGATGGGAAGGAATAGAATAAGGTTATATGGGAGGGGAGAAATCCTGGCTGTATCTGACTACTATTCCCTTCCTGAGACAACCCCATTTTCCATGTCACTGTCACTCAATTTCTATCTAATTTATATGAGATAGAAATACATCACTTCTATCATTTGACTCTTAAAATAACAGCTGTCCTTCCCTAGAGATGACTCTGTGAGTTGTAATTCCAGGTGAAATAAGGAAGGCAGATTTTAATCCTTCTTTCTTCATATTAGACTTCTGTATGAGTGGGAAGACTGGAATTGAGCTTTGCAACCTGTAGCTGAAGTGGGTTAATTCTAAATATAAAAAGCCCCTCTGCCTTCACAGACTCCATTAGGTTCAGTTCAGCTACATTTGAGCTCTAAGCATTTCACAGTTCAGAATATTTTGGATGCAGTTTACTGTCCCAAAACACAAAATTGATTGTCTGGGCTATGTGACTTCATCCATAGTGATAAATATATTATGTAGTGGGCATCAAAGGCCTTGTGGTTAGTGAAGAGAAAATCATTGCAGAATGAGCATCTGTGGCAGCTGCCAAAAGGATTATATTTTTATTAGACAAGAAGGTAAAAAAAAATGTTTTTACAATAAATACCGTGTTTGGAACAGACCTTGAAAATGCATTGAGATACCAGGATTAAAATAACAGTCTGCTCATAAAATCTGCATGCATATTGTGACCCCCTGCCTCTGATGCTGCAGCACCAGCTTTGTTTTTCTGGTCTTGTGTTTCATGATTTGGTTTGAGGATCATTTTCCTGTGTTTCCCATTCAAGTGAGATAGCTGTAAATATCTGTATTACAGGATAAATCAAATGGTCACTTCGTAAATGTAACTAATTTCATAGTGCTAAAATAGCCCAAAGAATGGGTCATTAGGAGCAGACTGTGAGAAACTGCTCCCTGTATGAATAAGGGATTCTTTGCATCAACTTTAATGAGGTCGTGCATGTGATATTAGTTATTCAGCCAGAACTTCCAGAAACAAAGCTTCTCATTTTTAAAATGCTTCTTGTGATTTAAACCCCTACATTGTAATTTTGCTTCTTTAACGTGTCCAAAGGATGACCAGTTCCTCACTATGTCTGAGTGTGGAGATTAAGTCTGACCCTTCAAAGATACCTTAAGGTTGTTTTCTGCAGGGATGGTTTAAAGTGACATTGGTATCCCTTCACCCTCTCATCACAATCTTTCAATAAGTTGAGGCGTGTGTTTAATTATATTAAATAATTAAAATAATTATTATATTAAAATAATAATTATATTAAATAATTCTCTTTTAAGTTCTTTGGGTCAGAGACTTTGTAGGAGTCTCAAAGACACAGTGGCTGCCATCTGGTTCCCATCAGAAAGTCCTAAGTCAGACCTCTGCCTCTTTCCACCTTTACTAGTACACAAGGCATCATTATGCCTTCAAATGACTTGAAAATGATGCCTTGTGTACCAGTGAAGTTGGAAAGTGGCACTCAGAGGTCTGACTTATGGAGCAGAGTTTCCTACCCGTGCTCTCTTTAGTGCATAAACTTGCTTGAGGTTTAAATTATTTTTATAAAGTTTATATTCTCATAGGTAACGTTCTTTTTCCCTACCTTGGTTGTTTTTCACGTCGCATTTTTAATCAGTTTCTGGCATTAAATGCAGAACTTGCAGGCCTCAAATCTGTTGTATTTCATTTCAGAAAGTTCTGTCAGATTGTTCTCTGTGTGCCCCTGGAACTGCAGGGATGGAACTGGCAAGTGTTTCAGGTGGAACCATTTCCTGGGGAGTGTTTGGAGCCAAAGTGTGCTGTTGATGTGGGTCATGATTAAGCTCACAGGTACTATTGTACTACTTGGAACATTGAGGATTAGGCTGTGTGGGTTTGATAAATGCCTGCCCACTGAGCAGAGATATAAATAGGAAATATTATAAATATTTAATTATATATATGTGGCTATATTTGGTTCTATAAGAATTTATATAAATACATGTATAATATAAATAGTTTCTCAATATAAATATAAATAAATATTAGACAAAGGAAGCTGCTTCTAAATGAACTGTGGTTCCAACCTGCAGTTAATGCTTCTTAATGTACATTGCTGCATTTTTGCTCAGCTCCCCTGGGTTCAAGGAGCAGGGGTGTTTGAGCCATGGGAGGTGAAGAAACAGAGTTTTTGTGGAATTGTATACAAGTCTTTTCATGCAGCATCTCTCACACCTACCTGTGCACAGCATAAAATGTGCACAAACCCCAAGCCAGGCTTAAAAGAAGCAGGTTTTACATCTCATAGAACAAAGGATGTGGAACAAAGTTTGGGGGGTGTGATGTCACCACCAGCAGCACAGCTTCGTTTTACCTGGTTTTTCAGTCCCAAAAATGTTGGGGGGAGGGGTGAGGGAAAAAAAAAAAGGAAGAAAAAAATCATATTCTTGAAAGCCACTTTTCTGTAGCTCTGCATGCCTTTTCTCCTTCTGCTTGGCAACCTCCACACCTGCTGTTCTGACTACTAAAAATTGTCCTTTCTTTTGTCCTGCAAGTATTTCTGCCTAAGAGGGGAGGACAAAGGGTTCACCACCACTTCCCTTGGTGGTTCTGCCTTGTAACCTTCAACATCAAGTCCTTGTTGACAATTCAGTGTTCTTGGGGTTCCAGAAGCAAGGGGTTTTAATTAGAATGGCCGTGAGTTGGGATGGTTGCAGTAGTACAGGCATGCACTGCTCTTAAAACCAGCTTTGCAATGTCTCTGTTAAGTGTGGAGCAGTGAAAAAAGGGCATTTTCCACTGCAGAGTGAGGCTGGTGTGTTCAGAGGGAATGTGGGAAAAGAACAGGTGAAAGGAAGTGACTCCCACAGCAGGTTTTTCTTCCCAACATTTCTTGGGTAAGGCTCCCACACGAGTTTCCTTTCTCCGTAGCTGGTGCAGTGACAGCTCCTCAGCCTGGTGTTTTCTGCTTTAAGAACAGCCTGTATTTGTGATAGCACTGAGACATTTCAGGACGTGAAACAGCTGAATTTCCCATTGCAGGTGTTTTAAGGAGGAAGGCAAATTCTTTCAGAGTTGGACTGGATGGTTCTTGTGGGTCCCTCTCTTCTTGATTAAGTGATTTCTCAGTTTACCCTGCCTGGCATTTTTCCTTATTATCTTTAATGGGAAGGTGAGCAAGATTTTACCAAAAGGCTTCCTGGAATCCAAAGAGTTATTATTAAGTTATTATTCTTAAGGGACTAGTTGCAGATTGCAGAAGTGAAGAATTTTTGCCTTCTGAACATTTTTTTTACCAGGTCCACCCCATCCCAGATAAGCTACACATCATGTTGGCAGAGTTAAATTATCCTCATGAGGAAGGAAAAAAAAGTCAATCAGTGTTTTTGTAGTTTAACCACAACTGGCAGGTTTTTTCCAGCAGTGCTACATTAATCAGGGGTTGTGCTAAATAGCATCGTGACATTTTTGAACAGGAACACAAGTTCCCAATTCAATCCTTGCTGGCCAGAAAGCCATTTCAGAACCTTTTAGAAAGCTGTGGTGCTGTAAGACAGGCCATGCCCAAGGTAATAACTTTGCAAGGATTGATGGCCAGTGGTTGGCCAGAGCTAAAACACAACTCAATACCTATAGAGGGACCTGGAATGTTTAATGAGATTGTAAAGGAATGGAGCAATAGTTTGTATTTGTAAAAGCAAACAACCTTTGTGAAGTTGATGGAAAGAGGGGAGAAAAAAGTATTTATAAGAATTCTGAATTCCTTTAGATTTGACATGTTTAAATTAATGTGTTTTTCTGAGTTGACTTCAATTTTTGCTTGATTTACTCCTCATGTTTTGTCACTTTTGAACAAAATAGCGTTTTACTGACCCAGTGACAGAAGGTTAGAAACCAATCTGATTAGATACAGGTGTTGATTAATGATGTCCAAAAACATGAGAATGAAATAAAATTTAGATGCCAAAGACTTTGCACAAGAAGGTTTATTTTTTGGAAGAGGCCATTTCTGAAAGGAAA
Organism: Campylorhamphus procurvoides; assembly: GCA_013396655.1. NCBI lineage: Eukaryota > Metazoa > Chordata > Aves > Passeriformes > Dendrocolaptidae > Campylorhamphus > Campylorhamphus procurvoides. Next base: position 84,079 of record WBMV01001087.1, on the reverse strand, counting down.
ATGCATCCAAAATGTTCCCAGAGAGACTACAGGTAGTTCTTAATTTCTGTGTCTATCCAGCTGATGGCATATAGGTGAATCCAAACATTTACTCACATTTTTCATGACATAAATTGCTGATATATTCCTTTTTTTCTCAAATGGATAATAAAAGCACGGTAGCCAGGTTTACTGCCCTGTTTGTCGGTACACATATTCACAGGTTTTACAGCTGTGCTGTAATGCAGAGATGGAGTTTTTTAAAAACATGGCTGTTATAAACCCTCTAATGTTACCATCAAAACTCGTTTTATTTCTCAATTAAAAGTACTCGTACACACTGTTTCAAACAAACTAGTAAAAATTACATTATAAAGACTTGGAAATGGTAATATTTTAAATTAAGGTACATCAGCTCTGGTTCTATACTGAAAGTAGCTCGAAAAAACACAAGCAGAAGTTTCCCTACAGAAGAGCTTTGCATTTCTGAAAAACTGAAATGATAACAACAGAGATTTGTAATCACATAAAAATGTATCTTGTCCTGCTCTTCAGCTCTCTCAGAAAATTATTACAAAGCTGCATGTGTTTCCTTATCATCCCTGTCTCATGGGAGACAAAGAACATTCATAATTCGAGTCGAAATTCAGTTGTTTCAGGTTACTTTGTTCCATGAACAGACCAGACTGGATAGTTTCATCAGACTGGATTTATGAATTCATGAATGGTGTTTTTGGTTCAGCTCACACAGGTGACTGATTGCAGATTTTCATTGTAGCTGGAGTTATTTATCGGTGTCAGTAAATCATCCCACCTGCAGCTGTTATTTTTACAAAGCTGTCTGTCTCCCCAAATAATTTAGGTCTTTGCCCCTGCAAAAGAGGGCCAGTGAAGGGTCAGATGTAGGCCAGACAACAATCTAAAACTTCCTGAGCTTCATCAGCAATAAATCTGGGAAATAAACATTTATCCCACAAAATGGAAATACCTAATGAATCAAGAAATTGATTCGCTGGTGTTTATTTGCTTTATGATAATATCTTTAATATCTTTAGTTGTGCTGTGGAGATGGGTTTTGTGCCATCTAAGGGGAAGTTCCTCAGCAGTTAAATTTGGTGATGATAAGGTCTGAATGCACCACCAATCAATCTCTAAAATGAATCCTCCTGTGATAAAGAGACCCTTTAACTTCTGTGCATCATATTTAGGGTAGGAGGTGCTGCCATCCATTGCCAGCCTGGGTGCACTGATGTGTCTCAGGATGTGTCTCATGCTGTGTCTCCAACACTCACCAGGTGTGGTGGGAAGGGGTGAAAGAGGCAGGAGATGAAGGGGAGCACAGACAGGTTTCTTGGCCTCATCCAATCAATAACAGCTTGAAGTTCACAGGCTGATCTTCAGGCATTCCCTAAGAGCTTTATTTTTAGGATTCGTGTGTGTTGTCTGTTCATAACTGTTTGGAGAATGGCTGTGGGAAATAATAAACGTGGGGGTGAGAAATCAAACAAAGTAGTTCACATTTTCAATTTTTGCTTCTGTAAAATAATGGGGAAGAATGCAATGTCTGAGGTACTGAAATATAAATTTGCTTGTCTTAGCTGTACTAAACCCCTGACTTAAATGCTCTGTTGTTGTGTAACCTTAACTTCAAGCATATGTGTAATAAGACATTTTTAAGGAGGAGACACTGAGTAAAGTTAGTGCTTCATTATAATCCAAAGGGTTTTCTATCAGCATTTCCTTTTTTATGGGTTATTTCAGTTGTTTCAAGTAAGGCAACCATCAGCTGGAAACTGGTATCTGTTTCTCATAAACATTTTCTGGAGGTTATTGCAGTGTGAAACCACATGTTTTGTTAATAATCAGGTTTTCCTTCATGCCAGTTCTATTGCTTCCTTTGTCACGGGGCTGTAATTTCATTGTAATAGTGTTTGTGACCACATACTGGATGTGTTTTTAAGCCTGCTTTAATGTGAGAAGTGAGCAGAGCTGGCCTAGGAGTTAGGTTTGGATCCCAGCCTTTTCTTTTGCATCTGATTTTAAACAGCTTTCTCAGCCACTCTGATTGTGTTATTCATTCTCTCACTGGTGCCACAGTCAACCAGCACTGTCTGGTGCCTTCAGATGAGCAAACAGGTTGAGAGGAGGCCACTGCCCTGCTGGGTTGACCCTCTTTGTCCCAACAATGTAGGAAGTGCAGCAAAACTAAATATATCTATGGTTAGTGAGGGTGTTGTCCAGAAGGACAGTGGGAACCAAAGCTTTTCTGGGTATCATTTAATCTCTGAAAGGTGACCATGTCCCAAAAAGACTGGGGGAATAAGTGGGAAGGACTGCTGGGCATCAGTTCTGTCACATGTCATGGGACATGTTTACCTGTACAGTCATGTGTGTGTGTGTAAATGTTCTCTCCTGCTGTAACAGGGATAACCTGTGCATCTTTGGAGTTAACTGTGAGGACCAGCTCTCTGCCCTTTGTAAGGCTGTGCTTTTATTTGCCTGAGTTGGCAGCTATTGAGTTGCTTATTAGGGCTTTCAGGGCACTAAGAAAATACAAACAAGGGGGAATCAAAACATCACTGAAGTTAATGAAGTGTAAAGGCAGATATATAAGAGGAGGTGTAACAAGTGTGGTCTTTAAGGAAAGATTGCAAGAAGTGTACGTTTTTCAGTCTAAGAAGAGGCTGAATGAAGATATGACAGCACTTGCATGTTTAATTAAAGACTGATGCAGAGGTGTAACCAATGTATCTGTAGGTAAATCCTTCTCAAGCTCCACTGGGGAAAGGATGGGCTTGAATCAAAGCAAAGAAGCTGCAGTTTAGACAGAGGGAAACCTTTCTAGGTTGGAGAAACACGCTAGGGAATTGTTTGAGAAGGTTGGAAAACCACTTTGGTGGTGAAGATTCTGTGAACTTTGGCTAAGAATGGTTTAGGTGTAATTAATCCTATGGCAGGAAGATGGATTAAATGATCTTTTGAATCACCCTATTTTCTGTCTGTACAGAGAGCAAACTTGTGAGGCAGTGCTGATGTGTTTCATAAATTCTCCTGCTAGCTCCCTTTGTTCTTCCTAACAACCAAAAAAACGCAAAATGTGCATTGTCTTTCAAACATCTCTCCCAAACATAGCCTTTCTTTTCCTTCGGAGTCAGGGGAAAGTAATTTCTACATCAAAATCTTACCTCGTGAAATGGTTGTTTCTCTTGGCAGCTTTTCTTTCCAGTGATTCACTGATTCCCTTCAAGACAAGACAGCTCGATAGCACCACAAGGGCAACCAAAGCAGGGTATGTGGGAGCAGAGCAGGAGCTAAAATGTCACAGTGTGGAAAGAAAAAGCAAACTCTGCATAATGAGCTGGTACCTCTGTATGGGATGTGCATGTCCAGCCCATGGGGAGCAGGCAGGTCCAGGGCAGACCAGCCCAGTGTCTGTAGTGAGGATGAAACCAGAAGCTGCACTTCAGTCAGGGGCTCTTCAGCAGCAGAAACCAAAAGCCACCCACCTGCTCTGTCTCACTTAAGTCCCTTCTCCTTGATCATGACTGTAGAGAACCTTTCCTTTGAGTGTTGCCCTCTTTGAGTCTTTCATTGCTGCATCTTCTGCAAGGGAAAGCAATATTCTGAATGTAAATAATCCTTATTGCATGGCAAGAGAGCCAAAAATAATTAAAAAACATGAATGAGGACCGTTTCTCATGTTTCACAGTGGACACGTGTCAGGGTTTAACCCCAGCTGACAACTAAAGACCATGCAACTGCTTAATAATAATTATAATAAATTCAGCTAGATCACTGCTAATTGCCATACTTCTGCCCTCTCTATCCTGTGGCCTGCCATCAGGAAATCCTTTGTATGATCCAGGCTTTTTCCCATGTCACCAGCTGTCCTGCCCATCTCTCCCAGCTCTAAAGGCTCAGAGATGGAGCTCTGACAGCTCAGAGACATCCTCATGATGCTGCAGGAAATGTGACTGCTGTAGTCAGACAGCAGCATGCAAAAACAATTCAGAATAGTCAATAAGTGAAAGGTTAGTTGTAGTTTGCCCTCCTAAAAATGGTCATATTCAGTTTAATGGTCACTGAAGCAGTAGTTTTGAAATGGGAGCATTTCCCTACTGTCACAGCTATGTAGAGATGTTTCTGGGCATTCATTTACACTTTTACATTTTATATTTATTCTCCTGGCCACTGATGTGCCACTCTTTTGTGCTCCAGACCCTCCCTCTGACCTTCCCAGCTGACAGAAAACACACAGGCATCCCATGATCTGGATTAAAATGCCAATTTCATTGTTGCCAGTCCTCTTGGCCATAATTGAATACATTTTTCCCTTCTAGATTTCTACCTACAGTGCTGATTAAGAAATTACCAGTAAGGCTGGATGGACTCAATTACCAACAAGGTTGTGCTTTCCAAAAACGGTGCATCTCATTTCCAGTCTGAGTTACTCTTCCACACTGATGTGCTTTTCTATCTTGTTCTCTCTGCCTGCTGAAATTCCATGCTACTGAGCTACTTTACAGACATCTACTAAGTTATAACTATCTTTAATCTGCTTTATTATAACTGTCTTTAATCTACTCTAATCATCAACCCTGAGAGAAATAAAATTAACTTTACTATAAGCCCAGAGTGACATATATTAATTGTATTACTCTCCTTAATGATTTATTGATTGGATTCTGTATTAACCATTCCATTACATTTCTCTAGATCCACATCACACTCACGAGCTTGTAATTACTTGGATTATCTCATTTACTTCTAAAAATGTTCTTGGGTTTCTTCAGGTTCTCTGAAAGATGCCATTGTTTCCCAAGAAATTGAAAAAATGATTTATATGTTCCCCATCCAGCTCTGCTGAAATAACTGGTTACAAATTACACAGATTTGCAAATATCAAATCAGGGACCTCAGTATTAATGGGTTGATACTCATTAATGTCACCCTAAATTATTCTTGATGTGGAAATACCTAATAGTCTCAGCTATAGCAAACATCCTTGTCTTCCCAGATACACAACAGGAGTGCTTATTGATCTCTTTTTAATTAACTGCTACGAAAGCCAAGATTTTCCTTAGTAATGACTCGCTACCAGCATTCCTGCAGCTTTGGTTTACTCAGGAAAATATATTCCTTTTATTCCGATCAATATTGGCAATAGCTTCTTCTTTGTAGCTGTTTTTCTTCATGGAACTCCTACATTCCCAACCTTTGGCTTATATTCAATATTATTTTTTTTCATGCAATTCTAACTTTAAGTCCACTCCTGAAAAAAAAAAAAGGTGGCAGCTTTTTCAAACAATATTGATGAGAAATATTTATAGTTAGCATTCCCAGTTTATTGCACTTCCATTTTCTGCTCACAGTGTTATGGTTTCTAATTGTTTTCCCCTTGGATAACTGACTTATTTTAAAGTTAAATTGCAGTGGTTTGGCTTGCAGGTAACAGTGTAAACTATTATGTTTGCTTGTACAAAAGTTACACTGGTTTTCAGGTCTGTGATCTGTTGTTTTTCATATGCTAAAATGACTTTCCAGTGAATCTGCCTGTGTGGGGGAAGTCTTTGGCCTCTCAACCCTTTGCTCACAGCACTGTCTCCCCCCCAGTGCCCATCTATGTATTTATATTCACATAATACAGCACTTATTTCATAAGCATTTGGCAAAATGTGTCTCTTGAGCTGCCACAAACAGTGGAATTTTTAACATAAATTGCCATTTTTCTTTCTTTTTTTCCCTCCCAAACTGCTCCACTATAAACCCCTTAGAACACTGTTAACAACCCAAGAATTAGACTCATCACATCACTTGGGTCTGCAGCCCAAGCTCACGGTGTTCTTGAACAAACCAGTAAATTACATCTTTATTTTATGTTCTCTTATTATTATTAATCACCTATTTAATTTATTAATAATTAATAATACAAATAAAAAATTATATTTTATTTTAGGTGTGTAACCTAGGCTTCCAGTGTTCTTGTACAAACCAATACATTACCTCTTTATTTTGTTTTATATTATTTTATTTATATTACTAATCACCTATTTCATTTATAAATTCCCTATTTATTAATGTCAGTGGGAGGTCAGGAGGCTGAAGACCTCAGTCCTCAGGGTCAGTCTGTGCTGCAGGTGATGCTGAATCCATGTGGAATGGGATGTGTTTGGGCCCCCGCTGTTGGGAGGATCCTTTTAAGGATGAGTGCCAGCCAAACCACAGCACTTCTCCCCCTGCTCTCGAGGAAAACAGGAAACAACAATCCCACAAAATGCTCTGATTCTAATGAAAAGACAATTTTTTTGAAGTGTTTCCAACCATCCCAGTTGCTTGACCCACTTTCTGAGCGACTGCACCCTCTAATGGGGTAACGCAGATTGACTTTGAAAGCAGCCAATTTATTTTGGTATTGTTTATATGTATTGTTTTTAGTCCTTAAAGGATTCATACAAGGGCCCATTCTTGTGACAGAACAAGCAGCACAGTTCTGCTGAGTGGAGGTTACAGGGGAGCTGTGAACAGCCAATAAACACTTTATATGATTCATCTCCACTCTGGGTTAGTGGAAAATAGGTAAACAGTTGTTTATATTCATGGTGAAACGAGAAAGGAATTTTAATGAAATCACAGAAAAGAGAATTTATTTCACTTCTAAGTCCAGAAACTATATGATTTTTTTTCTTACTGTGCAAAGCCATCTCATGTGAAGAAGTAAAAGTTGGAATGATGAAAGGGAGATGAAACCAATACTTAACCATGATTTTGCATCTTGTCAAACAGGTAATTCTCTAATGGACCAATGAAAGCCAACGATGACAAGTTGTGGTCAACAGTCCTTGAATGTGCTGATGGTTCTGCTCTCGTTACTCTTGTCAGCAGGTAACTTTGATACTTTGAGTTTCTCTTTTACTGAGGTGTGCCACAGGGAAAAATATTTGCAAATTCATATGGAGTTCCTATAAAACACTATCAAATGGGTTGGTAATTGAATAACTAATAAATCATAGAATGGTTAGGCTCGAAAGGGACTTTAGGGACCATCCAGTTCCAGTATAAGCAAAGCCACTTTTAATTTAAGAACTGGAATTTGAAACGGAATTGAAAACTCAGTTTGAGAGCAGACTAGAAAATTAGAAAAAAACAGGCTACTCTTTTCATATGCTGGTTTTTCAGCTCATCTAAATGAAAAAGCCATTTCTGCACCACCAAAGAACCCACCCCTTCTGCTGAATAACCATCTTTGGCAGCAGAGCGAGTCAGGCCCCACCTGGATGGTTTTATATGCACAAGGAGTGTGTAAGCATCTGCAGGCTTGAACTTGGGGTCCATGGTATTCCCTGAATCTAAAAATTGACCGGAGCAGGGAGTGGTTCCAGAGAGGACTTGTGCAGAAGCGTGTCAGTTTTCAGTCTGCAGTTGTTCTTCAGGAGTTATTTATGACATTAAGGTTTTCCCTAATTATGAATTAATATTGAAAAAAAACCCCACGATCAATAAGGTTCTTAGTCCAATTAGATTTGATCCTACAGGTTTATAACTTGCAGTTCAATGTCTTTTACCCTCCATTCTTGAAGCAGGTTTTAATCCAAAGGGATTTTTCTTCCATCACTGCTCCTTGTTCCCTTGTACTGCATCACATCCCCAACCACCATAGTTAAACCTTTGCCAGGCAACATGTGCATTAAAGTGTCCTTGTGTTGCAGTGCAAATTGTTACTACTCTGTGTAAGGACTTCAGTATTCAGTATTAGATCCTTCCCAGTTAGTTCAAGCATTTTGTTGCCCACGTTCTCATTGCTTGTTTGCATCTTCAAGTTGATTCTTGCAAATGATAGTTCATTATTTAGCTGTGATTGACATTCCTTTTGCTAACCATGTTAGAATATTATCACCTAGACTAATTCTCACCTTAAAACATTGTTTTCCTTCAGTCCTTGCACTGACAATCCCTTTGGATTGCACTGCATCCCTGGTTATGTATCTGCCCTCCTCCTATGGACTGGGATGAGGTACAGGGGTTGTAGCAGCTTCTTTGTCATTTTCCTGGTTGAAGTCATTTCAAAAGTCTATTTTCCTGGTGCAGGAATGAAATCAATTATCTGGAACACTTCAATGAGGTGGCCAGACAGGGATCAAACATCACGAAACTTTTCCACCTGCTCCAATCTCCTCTGTTGATTTTTAATTTTTCATACCTTTGCCCCTCGTTATAGGGGACTTCTGCCAGGGACATCCTGAGATGTCACTTCTCCAACCCTTTTCCTGAAGGTGATATAAATCAGCCTCATATTTCATATTCATTATGTAAATATAATTGCAGCTGAATGGGACACTGTGGTTATAATGTGTGTATATTCAGCCACTGGTATAGACACACCCTTATTCTCTCAAACCCAGACATAAAGCCAGTGTTCTGATAAGTTTGTTTTTTTCCCTTAGAAGAAAAGTAGTGCCTCTAAAGTGCAGTGTTCTTATTTGCAACTAATTACATAGCTTTTACTTCTTACATAATTTATCTACTAACATTGATAACTATTGACTTTGCATTGACCTTCTTGTTGCTCCTTGGCTATTAGTATTTTATTATCTGACATCCATTATTAGCATGTAGAGTATAGGCTTAGTTTGAAATGATCACAATCCTTTCATGGCAGCCAAACTCTGCTCCTTGGGGAATTTTGCTGCTGAAATCTGTAGGAATGAGTTTAGGTCATTGCTAACTCACACACATTTTACAGGAGGAAATTTATTATCATTTTGCAGCCAGCCAATGTAATTTTTTTTTGTCCAATACAGATCATCTTCCACAAAGGAAAACTGCTGTCTTTGTGTAGTGAGAATGACAGGGGGGAACAAAAGGATGTTGCTCTCACTGGAGTGAAATGAACATCATTTTTAACCTGAGCTGAAGTGAAAATCTAATGGCAGGGCTCCATTTGAATTCCCCAGATTTACAGACTTCTGTCTGCAAGATCTTGTTTTGCTTCCAAATCTCTGTTATCCTAAGATTCCCAGTGAAATCCGTAGGCATGGCTGAAAACCCCACTTAAGAACTGAAAGCATCACTTTCCCTGACTCCTTAAGTGGAACAGAATTAAGGGCACAAGGGAAAGATGAGCCCTCAGACCAGTTTTTCTCAGATGCTTTATTTCAATGCTCTCAGGATCACAAGGACATGCAGGTTTAGGGTTTGTGAGCACTTTGAGGCACACAGGGAATGCATACCCAAGGGAACAGCAGCATGAAGTCGTGCCAGAACACCCTTTCTGACCACTAACTCATAGACTTGCTTTGCAGTAATGTTGATACTTACTCATTTAATGCATTGAAGCACATTTGTAAAATGAGGGGTGACAGCAAGGCTTATATTAAGCCAAAAAATGGACAGATTATTTGCACATGAGAGTATTTTCTCTTTGAAGTAGGAAATGAACATCTACGTAGCAAATTAACATATGAATATTTCTACAGATCCATATGGAAAACTTAGAAAGACCAGCCATTCTGAAAGGCTTGGGGCTTTAAAATTTAGTACCTAAATTTAAAATGTGATTGGTGTTACACAGATCTCTAACTGTGAGCAGATAGGGAAGGAGCAGTTTGTTGTATGCTGCCTGTGTGCTTCTAAGGTAGAGTGGATAAACCTTAAGAGGATTTTAAATCAGCTCTTTGAGGCATGACAGAGTATTCTCTGGAAATCAGTAAGAACAGAGATAGGAGCATCTGTGCCAGTTACCTGCTCAAGAATAGTTTTCCAAAGTAGTGTGAGAATTTGCACATGAGAACTCCAGAAACAGGTTTGCAACAGACAAGAGCCTTTCAGCTACAATGCTTTTAGCTGAAGTATTCCCACGGAAATAAGGGTCTCTAATGCTCAGGATTTAAGCAAAGTTGTTTTCAGGAAAAATTCTTCAGAAAAAAAGTCAATCACACTTTGTTTATTGGGCCTGTGATTCACAGAGAAGCAAAGACAGCAGGTGGACTTGCCCAGATTACAACAAATTGATAAAGCACTTTCACTGTGTACCGGGTACTTGGTGGTGTTGTGGGGGTTTTTCTTACTCATTTATTAAATGACCCATGAATTTTCTCACTTCCTGATTCCCTCTCTGGGAGGGGGAGTGACAAACTGCTGTCTGCCAGGGTTAATCCACACACACGCACTGACTCCCAAGTTCAGAATGTAATTTAATCATCACATTATGCTCATATTGGTGCATTTATTTGAATCACTGACACACACTTTACTATTTAAGGATGTGCTTAGGACTACATTTGATTGCAGACACCCCTCCTGCCATGACCTGATGTTATCTTAATTCTCCCTTCATTCTGTCATCATACCTCCCTCAGTTTTTATTCCCAAGGAAGTTTGGGGATTGTTTTCTTTTTTAAATGGGCAAAGGATTTATCTGGGGATCAGGGGCCACTTTCACACGTGCTGTTAAGTAAAACACTTTGTAGTGACAAGCAAGCTACACTTCTCAGTGGCACTACCCAGTGACAGGACCAATTCTTTACTGGTGACAATGTCCTCACATCTGGAACACAATATTTTTCCCAGGCAGGGCAAGATATGTAATTACTTTTCTCAATATCTGTGTTCCTTTAGAAAGAGCACTTTGAGTTCCTGGCTGAATTAATCTAAGAAGGATTTCTTCTTTTGTTAAATGATGCCAGGCATGTGTGTGCACACACACATACCTAAGTATTAAATGCTTAAAATGTTTTGGGGTTGGTTGGTTGGTTTGGGTTGGGTTGGGTTTTTTTGGTTTTTTGACTCAGAGGGCAGTACAAGTTACCTTGTTTGTTTTTTGTTCTAGGCTCCCCCTGTCCACACAAAGAAGTCATCTGCACTGTCACAATCCTTAAAATGTGTCTTGAAATGAATATATTTTATAAAATTGAGACACAAAAACATTAGGAATAGGCTTTTTTTTAAAGCAAGATAGAAGGAAATGAGGATTAGACAGATAAGATGCAATTACAGATCAACAGGACTATGGGATACAGCACAGTTAAGCTAAATCAGTACAAGTCATTATCTGTAATCTCTTGTACTGGTAAACTCATGCAAAAATCACACACCAAATTCCAAGGGTTAATTCTGTCAGTCTGAAGTGAATATCCTTTACTAATTGGTGTAACTTTATGACCTGCACCACCCACAGCATCCCTGTGACTCTGTTTCTAGTCAGAGTGAAAATCTTTCACTGCCAAGAGTATTCAGGCTCTTGATTTCTCCATTTCCTCAGAGTTTAACACAAACTGTGCATCACTTAAAATGTTGGCAGTATGTGGAACCAAATATTGGCTCTTGAAAGACTTTTCAGATCAACCAGGAGGTCTCATGTGGTTCCTTGTGATCATTTTGGAAAGGGTATCTCTGGAGAGCTTTTTTTTTCCCCCCTCTCCCAGTAAAAGTGATGGGGAAATCAGTGTGACACATTGCTGCAAAAACCCCAAATATTCTCAGAGATGTAATGAGCTCTTTCCATGAGAACTTATTAAATAAGATATGTAAGAACACCCAAAATACCTAATATAGATGGTATTAGTAGTGCTTAACAGGTATTATTATTAGTTCTGTCTGTTTGCAAATACAGAGTTGTTCAGATTTGGTTTTAATTACTGTTTCTGACAGAATAATCCTTATCAAAGAATGACCTTTAAGTAGAGAAGATGATTTCTCTCAGGGACAGTGTCTATAAACCAAGTTCCAGCAAACTTTTATTGCAGTTTCGATGTAGACCTTTTGTTTTTATTGAGTCACCCCAGGAGAATCAGACATGAACATCCTTGTGTTATGGATATCCCTATATTTAGAACAACAATATGAAAATGTTTCCCTTAAATATTTTTGTGCCTCTAAGCACAGAGGGCATTTCTTCTCTCACAAGGGTGATAAGAACCGTAGTAACAATAAGATTCAATAGAGAACCTTAATATTGTAATCTTTAAGTACTAGATGCTATAAAGCTCAAAGTTCTGAAATATATTTTTCAGCAGTCAAAACCCAAGTGTTTAAGCTTGTCAGGGAACAGGGATAGTTGGCAACATGCAGAGGACACAAGTGACTCACCAAGCCAATGTTCTTTGTCTTGCAGTGTTGTCTGCACATTTTCGGGTCTGCGAGCCCTACACGGACTACAAAGGTCGCTACCACTTTGGTTTTCACTGCCCCCGTCTTTCTGACAACAAATCTTACATCTTCTGCTGTCACCATAACAACACAGTGTTTAAATACTGCTGCAATGAGACAGAATTCCAAACTGTTATGCAGATGAACCTCACGGGGAGTGCAGATGGATATATGCATAAGTAAGTAAATGAGTTTCAAAGTTCTCCTCACCAAACTGTTCCTGGGCTGATAATGTAGTCTGAGGTGCATATAATGGTGGAATTTAATGATAGAATTTAATTATTTTATATTATAAAAATTTAATTAATTTAAGAATGATAATTGCATGTACAGAAAAACACTACTAAAAGGTTTTTGCTTCCTTAAAAGAAAGGATATTTCAGCTTTTTTTTCCTTGCTTTGACGTGGGCTGTAAACATTGCAAGGAGAGCATACATGTAAAAGTTCCACATAAATGGAACAAATATAAAGTTACATATAAAAGTTCCAAAAGTCTCTTCCCTGACCCAGATTTGATCCGAACTATGTTTAAATGTACATCAGTAAAAATAAACCCCAAAGCTGTTCCTAGGGGAGAGAGGGAGTGAGCTGACATTTTCCATATCAGCCCAAGTGCACTATTTTGAATCTGTGATGCTTTGAATATAAATCTCTTGTAACAAATCACTGACCTTGGGGAACAGGATGTGTTTGCTTCTATTGTGTGGTCTCCCTGCCTGTCAGCAGGGATGCTCCCAGGTGCTGCTGGGGGCTGTCCTCCCAGGTAAATGTCAGCACCTTCTCCTCCTAAAGAACTGGTAAGGAGATGTTTGTTACTCATTACCTGTTCACAGGGACAAACCCTTCACTTGTGGCTTGTTTCCTGTTTGGTATTTGACATTCTGGCCAGGCTAATCTGCTGTGATTTCTTTTGGTGCAGAGGGCAACTTTGATGTGATGGAAACCCCCAGGTCAAATTCTAATTTATCTGCTTTCCCCTGTAGTTTTATTCTGAGGTTCAGCAAATCCAGGGCAAGGAAGGAGCAGATTAAAGACAACTGGAGTCCCAGGCTGTGGATTTTCATTTATATCAGGGATTTCAGTGTTTTCCTCTGCGGTGCAAAAGCCAGCCTGTGTGTTGTCAGTCCCTCCTGTGGAAGCAGGTGCAGGGCTCCTGAGGGACTGTGGTGTTGGAATACTCCCTGTGTGCAGCTGAGCTCACTCTGGAGTCAGCAAACCATCCTCCTGCTTAACAACCACACTCACAGGCAGAGCCAGAGCCTGCTGCACCCTTGGAGTGATGGAAAGAGCCTCAGGAACAGGCTGATGATGCTGTGCTCCCCACACTTTCTCAGGTCTTTGTCTTGCACACAGCAAATTTGCTTTATTTCTTCCCTTGCTGTTCTGTAAACTCTGCACCAAGACTGCTGAGCAACCCATCCTGCCTGACAGTCATCACAGAGCTCGGGGTGTCCCTGCCCAAATGCAGCTCAAACAAGTGCAAAGCCAGTGCCTTCCCCAATATCCCACTGAAATAAATATGGGGCTCTTGTATCACAGGGCTCTTGTGCGTCTGAGCAGTTTCTCAGGGGGTAAAAATAGTTTGGTATTCTAGGAACTACAGCATTTATTACAGGGAAATATTTAGAGCATATTTTACATTTATAATTAAAAAAAAAATTGATGGAGAAAGGTACCTGTGTAGTTTTTGGTAAGATTCATGCTGGAGAGCCACCTGCACACTCTAAATGTCTTCAGAGTTTCCTGGGGGCATTCCATGTGTGATCTTTCACAAAGGTAGGTGAAATCATGGTAAACACAATAAAAACTTCTGGAGATGTAGCTTAGAGAAGTGCAAGGGTAGAACCTTTTTCACTTCTGATAAATCTGTCAGAATTGACCAGGAAAATGGAGAGGTGCTTCTTCCTACCTAAAACTCCACCCGTGTAGTGAGACAGAGGGAGGAGAGTTCTCCCTCTGAGCTCCCTGACATTGCTAGAAAAGTTCCTGGCCACTTCAGGAGGAGCAGAAAGAAGTGTATCCTACATACCTATACTAAAACATTGCAAAAAGCTTCTTACTTCATACACCCTGACTTTATTTAACAAATATAATAATTGAACTCTGGATTCTCATACATCCAGGGTTCAGTTTGCAGTGATGAAGTCAGCTCTTGCTTAGATCTAATTTCACACACCACTGACAAAAATCCTGGTGAAACCTATTGTACTGTAGCAGGGGAGAATAATTTGGGATATGGGAATAGCAGTGAACTGGAAAAAAGGGATTATTGTTTCCAGGGTAGAGTGATTCAATATTATTGCTTGGTTTATTTCAATATTATTATTTGGGTTATTTTTCCCCTTAGCCCGTCTTGTGATCATCAAAACAAATTTCTTGTTTTATAATACAGTTGAGGGAAGAAATTAGCAAAGTGACTTGTGACTTCTTTGTCGTGGCACAACTGAAAGGATGTGTTTGTCTTCTACAGTCACACAATGCAACTAAAACCACATGTATTTACATTTTGCCATTACTGAAACAAAGGATTTCTGTGTTTTCTAAGTATTTGCAATCATGTAGATTAATCAGTTTATAATATTTTTAATGTGAACAATTCATTCAGTATTAAATATAGAGACACAAGGAAAGTTCTGTCATCCCTTAAAACTGTCTAAAAAGTTGTTTAACTGTTCTTAAAATAGTATTCACTCAAATCTAGTTTTTATAGTCACTCAGATTTTCTGTTGTGCATGTCTTGGTGGATAATTCTCCCTGCAATTCTAGGGGCCCTTAATCTGATACTGGAACAGTGTTATGGAAGTCTAAACCCTGCAGCTTTTGAATTCAGCTCATCATTGTTTTGATGTGTTGGTTTGTTTTCCAAACCTGAATTCCCAAAGGGATTATTTTCTGTTCACGTGCTGCACATAAAACCCAACAAAATCTGCTGGAAGGGTCCAGCCTGGTCATAACCAGCTTGTCATCTGGTGAATTAATTAGATGGAAGCAATCACATAGCTAATAATAACAAAAGGAGCTGTATTTTTATTTGTGTGTAGGGAAGTTAGGGAGATCTAAGCAGGATTCTGTAGATGGACTAGGAGGAGAGGGGTGGCAGAAGTCTTTCTTGTCCAAGCCCAGGGCTCCCTGAAATCAGAGCAAATCTTTGATTTCCACAAGTGGGCTCTGTACCGAGGTTATTCCATATATCCATCCTATTTCTAGGAGTGATGACAACTTCTCTTCAAATAATGAGCCACTAAGCTTTTCTGATAGGCCCATGAATAGTTTTCCTCTTCTGTGTTTCTGGCCTTCCTGTCATTCTGTGTAAATAAGGCTGCTCATTTTCTAATTAAGACATCTTCATTTGCAGGACTGTTTTAATTTTTACTTTAATCAGTGGCTATCAGCAAAATTAATAATTTTTCTACATCTTAATAGTTTCAGAAAGAGAAAACATCAAAGTAGGGAATTTCCTTCTGTGTACTAAACCTTCTACTTACTATTTTTGCTTGTGATTTTTCACAGGGCCCTTTTGATAGTGCTGTTGTCCCACTGTCTGCTGTTTAAAAGAAAAGCAGTCTTTCACTTTTGTACTTGGGAGAAACAGATGTTGTTTAGGAGGAGGAGCAGATGAATAATGTACATGATTAATGAACATTCAAAATAGCTCTAATTTTCACTAATCAAAGTTTTGATGGGTGAAATTAAATACCTAAAGTGCAAAGAAATTCTTTTGAGTTAATAGTAAGAAATGTTCCTGCCTCTCAAATTGTTGCAAAAAGAAATACCCCCAAAACCCCAAACCCCTCTGTTTTCTAGTGTTTCCATTCTCACTATGGATCAAGTCCAGCAGAGGCAAAGACTCTGGAGTTAAGGGTTTTCTGCAGCTTTATGTTTTGTCTCCTTCCAATCCTCCTGGAAATGTATTGATTCTCTTTAAATTCTAGGCTTGCACAGTCCTAGAGTTCCACAGGGAGGGACCCATTAACAGCTCAGACCTTCATGTTACTCACATTTATGAGCTGTGGCACCTCCTTTTATCTGGAGATGTTCTCTCTGTACAGTGGAAGAATCAGTCTCCTTAAGTGCCCACAGACAGCAACAGACATTCAAATTCTCATTTCTTCCCTCATTTCAAATCCTGATTTAATTTTTTTTCAAGCATGCAATGAAAGAGTTGAACAAACCTTTAAATGGCTGTGTTCCTTTGCTCTGACTTTTCTCTAAGACTGTCTCCCCAAGGACATTCCTCACTAATATCCCTTCAGCTCCCCTTGGGTTTACAGTTTCTGGTACATTGACTTTCACATCAGCTCATGGGCCTAAAGTCGACTTTTTTTTTTAACTTTATACTTTGTATTTTTTAATCAATATTCATATATGATGTAACAATGTCTACATTATATATATATATAAAATATATTATCTATATATATTATCATATTGTATAAAATTATATTTCATTATAAAATTAATTTTATATATGATCTAATTAATGAAAAA